>JAOTOM010002507.1:0-105564 GCA_034440615.1 Ashinkailepas kermadecensis
GGGCACGCATTCGCCAACTGCCTCGACATGCACAGCTAGCTGATGGAAATGGCTGGCAGTGAACTGAGGTCACACATTCACCAACTGTCTCGACATGGACATTAGCTTATGGAAATGGCTGGCTAGTGAACTGAGGTCACACATTCGCCAACTGTCTCGACATGGACATTAGCTTATGGAAATGGCTGGCAGTGAACTCAGGTCCACACATTCGCCAACTGTCTCGACATGGACATTAGTTTATGGAAATGGCTGGCGGTGAACTGAGGTTACACATTCACCAACTGTCTCGACATGGACATTAGTTTATGGAAATGACTGGCAGTGCAGTGTGGTTACACATTCACAAACTGTATCGACATGGACATTAGTTTAGTGAAATGGCTGGCAGCGCTCAAGCAACTGAAGACACCCACTCTGCTTGGCTTGGTCCAAATGAAAAGCCTTAAATGTTTTGCATTGTTCGGTAGACCTTTGCTGTTTTCTCTATCAAAAGGCTAACGAACAACTTATAAATCAACAACAGTTTCGAAGTGATGCGAGTAACCATCACATTAATCACCATGACAGTATCACTATATGAGAACGGAACCGAGTTAGCGAACTGCAGCCATCGTCCTTCCTGGGAGAACAAACCAATCGCCAAGTGATCGCGGGCTATGACGGGAAAACATCCGCTCACCGACGGCAACGCCAGTAACTACATGATGAGCCACACGGGTTTGATTCCCAGTCCGAGTTTGAGCTTAAGGGCGCTTCGACCAAAGCGTGATCATTTAGCGATTCCCAGTCCGAAGAAAATCATTGTGATTATGAGCGAGGCAGTAGCACGCGTGAGCCTACTCCGATGTATGTCAGTGAAACGCTAATCGGAGGGACCCACCGTCACGTCCTTGGAGTTTAGGGGGTGCATCGACTGCGTCGGTCATGCAGCACCGTCACGTCTTTGAAACCTTCACGTCTTCTGCACATAATTTCAAGTGGTTCTTTCTTCATTCAGCATCACAACTGTTGTTTTGGTCTTTTTAAAAGCACTTTTCGTCTAAATATTTCAATTGAAGCCCCTGTATTGTGTTCACACGGAGGATTGCATGGCAGACATTAGTCGGTGCCGGCCCAATCGGCACTGGCCCAGTCGGGCTGGCCATGTGACTAGGTCATGCCACGTGACCTGCATGTCTCGGGACCGGTGGTGCAGCCGTCCGGTGACTGGGTTATTAATGCCACGTGACCTGCATGCCCCGGGAACGGTGTTAGTTGGTTATTTAGGTTTTAGGGCGCGCCGACTGCTGTGGTCATTTTGCTCCCCCAGGGACCGGTGGTGCGGCTGTTCGGTGACTGGGTTATGAAATGCCACACTCAAGGCGACAATCGACTGCGCGACACCTGCGGATGGGCGGACCGCGCCACAGCAGCGCGCCACCTGACGACCTCGCCGTTATCTGGCACATCAAGTTCACGAGAGCCGCAGCTCGGTGTGTGCACTTGTGAGACACGTGCACGACATTCGTCAGACAAGCCATATTTCGGCAAGGTGTATCCAAGTACCACTGAAGCGGACTGGTTGTCAATGCGCTTATGCCGATGATTCAAACACCACCTTCGAAATCGGGCTCCTCTGTCGAATACGGTGCCCGCGTCTAAAACCGCAATGCACTGTACTGAACTGCTAAATCGGTTGCAATTGCGTCTGAAATGCCTGTACAATCGTCTGGCTGCACCCACCCCTGTTCCCAGCGGCACCACAGTCAGACGACTCACCGATGTCTCACCATGGTCAGCCCCTGCACCCGCCCCTGTTTCCAGCGGCACCACAGCCAGACGACTGACCGATGTCTCACCATGGTCAGCCCCTGCACCCGCCCCTGTTCCCAGCGGCACCACAGCCAGACGACTGACCGATGTCTCACCATGGTCAGCCCCTGCACCCGCCCCTGTTCCCAGCGGCACCACAGTCAGACGACTCACCGATGTCTCACCATGGTCAGCCCCTGCACCCGCCCCCTGTTTCCAGCGGCACCACAGCCAGACGACTGACCGATGTCTCACCATGGTCAGCCCCTACACCCCCCCTGCTCCCAGCGGCACCACAGCCAGACGACTCACCGATGTCTCACCATGGTCAGCCCCTGCACCCGCCCCTGTTTCCAGCGGCACCACAGCCAGACGACTGACCGATGTCTCACCATGGTCAGCCCCTGCACCCGCCCCTGCTCCCAGCGGCACCACAGCCAGACGACTCACCGATGTCTCACCATGGTCAGCCCCTGCACCCGCCCCTGTTTCCAGCGGCACCACAGCTAGACGACTCACCGACCACGATCTCGCCGCGCGGGTGCGGCTTGTCAGCGACACTGTAGCCACCCTCCTCCCACGAGATCAGCTTCACGTCACAGCAGATTACCGGGCGGCCGACCCGACCCACGGCAATGTCAAACTCTGCAGCACGGTCAGCTAGGTCAGTCAGGTTAGGTCAACCACAGTGGCCCACCTGGCGGCCGACCAGACCCACGGCAACGTCAAACCGTGCAGCACAATTATCCAAGTAAGGTCAGGTCAGGCAAAGTAAGCTCAGGTCAACCACAGCGGCCCACCGGGCGGCCGACCCGACCCATGACAACGTCAAACTCTGCAGCACAGTCAGCCAGGTCAGGACAGGTTGACCGATATCAGCATCTGGCAATAATACCCCGCGTTTCAGTGCCTCAACATCTGGGAAAGTCATAATGGGTGGGAAAATCGATACGCAAAACAGCGACGTCAAATTAGAGGAAGGTAAGTACTGTGAACTGGCTAGCCTGCTTCTCTCATCACCAGTAAAAACCTACGTTCGGTCGATACACCCTGAAACAACTTCAGGCCCCGACAGGAAACAACACAAACTTCACCAGAACGACGTTTGGCTACGCATCAGGCCATTCACTTTAGTGCGACATTACTGTAGAATGGCACAGCTGGAGGGTAGCGCGGATGAAGTAAGGCAGTGTGTGGCACCGCCAGTGTGGCGCGGTCCACTCACCGTCCATGAGCGTGGCGCAGCTGGTGGTCTCCGTCAGGCCGTAGCCCTGCATCACAGTGGCGTTCATGCAGGAGCGGATCAGGTCGTGGGTGGCCTCGGAGAGCGGTGCACCGCCAGTGATTATGGCGCGTACCCGGCCGCCCAACAGCTCCGCTATACGGCTGAACAGCAGCCTGAGGCGACACGCCACCCGGGTCATCGGCCCGCACGGCACGGCCGAATGCCGAGCAGTACAGCGGCATGCTTATGGTCTCACAACCGAAAGGTTGCGGGTTCGCGTCACACTTGTCGCTGCTGTTCGCACGCGACCGACCGTGGGAACAGCAGCGGTCGGTCGCGTGACAGATTGGCGACGTTATATGGTCAGGACAGTCGATGTGTCGTAAACACCAACAATGGACCGACCAACCGTGGCAAGGGACGACAGGTCACGCGGATCACTAGAGACAGTAGGCCACCCAGGACACACAAAGAGAGGGTCGGTCCGGCAGGCCACCGATGGGGATCACTGCAGGTACTACACGCCGGTCACCCAGGTCAACGTCGTCGCCGGGAGGGACAGCTTCCCGAGTTACTGGCGGGAGGAAGGCTGCTTCTATCACAATAAGGTAGGCGAAATCAAACAGGTCACTGTGGGTTCCTTCCCTCACGCGGGACATCATGCAATTCAGACCACTGTCATCGACAGCAGGGTGCGGGGGTACTCAGCATGGTAGGTGCTGCCTGGTGATAACACCATCGGAGGGTACCAGCGGATCACTGGGGTCAGTGCAGTGGGCAGAACACATCATATCATTACTGACAGAACGTGTAGAACATCACGCGCTCTACGATTCGACATGAGAAGAGAGCGTGCATAGTCGGCAAAAGGGGCAGCGTCATGCCCATGAGCATCCATGTTGAGCGTCCTTCCTAGGTGGCCTGCATAAGTGAACATTTCGGGAACAGTTAAGACAAACATTTCCGATTAGTCCGAAGAGCACCGCTACACCAAAACTCCAAGGCCAACCACTGCTAGTCACATGCAAGAACGCCCAACCTTCACTGAGAAATAGAACACTCAAAAAGCAAGCAAAAAACCACAGTGGACCAGAACTGGTCGATAAAAACAACAAGGCTGGTGTTGATGCCACCAACCTACCGACGTCACGACCGTCACACACCCAACAGCTCACACCGACGTCACGGCCGTCACACACCCAACAGCTCACACCGACGTCACGGCCGTCACACACCCAACAGCTCACACCGACGTCACGGCCGTCACACACCCAACAGCTCACACCGACGTCACGGCCGTCACACACCCAACAACTCACCCGGCCTGCGGTCGTACACCATACCGACTACCTGTGCTGACGACTCTGCTGCCGCCCAGCTGCCTGCTGACCCAGCTGTACCAGTTTCAACATGCGCAAAACGGTCATACCAGTGGTGATACAATCAACAGTCATGTTTCATATGATGTTGTAATACACTAATCGCCGATTGGTCTCACGCCGCTAGCACGTTTCGTCTCTGTTGACGATTGTATCCCCGCCTCTGAGCGGAGCTTCACGGTTCTTCTTCCTATGACAGCTGAGATATACACAGTCATAATGCCACCTCGGCTCACGGATAGATTCCGGGAGAGCCACCCCCCTCCCCCACCCCAGGCACTACTGTGTCACACGCTTAGCCATATTGAGATCTTAGACTCGTGGATTTAGACAGCACAGCTTTCGAGCTCTTGGTTTTGAAGAACATAATTTTCCTATTCTTCAAGAGGTATTCGAAGCGATAGTTAGCATTTCTGGAGCTTCCAGGAGCGGAATTAGTCTATCCTTTAGGAACAATGCAAGTGATACAAACATACAACCAAACACGATTTGCTTCGATTATTCGACAGATGTCGTGTTGTTGCTGGAATGAAAGCCAATGAATACGAATTCCACCGGGCTTCGATTTGTAAAGAGTCGCCAGAGCCACACTAGGGTGGGGAAGTGTGGGATGATGTACCGTGCGCCAGACAAAGGACACGTGTTGTTGTCACAAGCCTGGTGAGCCGGTCGCTGATTTGACACCGACCTGTGCAGGATCGGCGTCGAGAAGCCGCGGCGGCGCCACCGACTGCGGTACTGGACGGCCCAGCTGAACAGCCCGTACGCCAGCCGACCGGACTGGTGCATCTGCTCCCGGATACCCTGCGGCAGTGTCACACCAGGGTCACACGGAGGATAACCAGCCGACCGGATTGGTGCATCTGCTCCCGGATACCCTGCAGCAGTGTCACACCAGGGTCACACGGAGGATAACCAGCCGACCGGACTGGTGCATCTGCTCCCGGATACCCTGCGGCAGTGTCACACCAGGGTCACACGGAGGATAACCAGCCGACCGGACTGGTGCATCTGCTCCCGGATACCTTGCAGCAGTGTCATACCAGGGTCACACGGAGGATAACCAGCCGACCGGACTGGTGCATCTGCTCCCGGATACCCTGCGGCAGTGTCACACCAGGGTCACACGGAGGATAACCAGCCGACCGGACTGGTGCATCTGCTCCCGGATACCCTGCGGCAGTGGTGGTTATTGGTGGTGGTTATTGGTTTTACGACACATCGACCGTTGAGTCATGTAGCGTCGCCAATCTCTCACGCCGATTGGTCGCGGGCGAAGAGTAGCGACAGGTAAGACTCGAACCCACAATCTTTCGATTGTGGGACGGACAACTTACCCCTAGACTACTCGCCCAACACCCCAGCCAACTGATACCTTCTTTCTCACAATCTCGTCTCACAATCTTTCGATTGTGAGACGAGCATCTTGCCCCTAGACCACTCGTCCCCACCCCCAGCCAACTGACATCGCCCAACACCCCCAGCCAACTGACATCGCCCAACACCCCAGCCAACTGGCATCGCCCAACACCCCCAGCCAACTGACATCGCCCAACACCCCAGCCAACTGACATCGCCCAACACCCCCAGCCAACTGACATCGCCCAACACCCCCAGCCAACTGACATCGCCCAACACCCCCAGCCAAGTGACACCGCCCAACACCCCCAGCCAACTGACATCGCCCAACACCCCCAGCCAACTGACATCGCCCAACACCCCCAGCCAACTGGCATCGCCCAACATCCCCAGCCAACTGACATCGCCCAACACCCCCAGCCAACTGACATCGCCCAACACCCCCAGCCAACTGACACCGCCCAACACCCCCAGCCAACTGACATCGCCCAACACCCCCAGCCAACTGACACCGCCCAACACCCCCAACCAACTGACATCGCCCAACACCCCCAGCCAACTGACATCGCCGAACACCCCCAGCCAACTGACATCGCCCAACACCCCCAGCCAACTGACATCGCCCAACACCCCCAGCCAACTGACATCGCCGAACACCCCCAGCCAACTGACATCGCCCAACACCCCCAGCCAACTGACATCGCCGAACACCCCCAGCCAACTGACATCGCCCAACACCCCCAGCCAACTGACATCGCCGAACACCCCCAGCCAACTGACATCGCCCAACACCCCCAGCCAACTGACATCGCCCAACACCCCCAGCCAACTGACATCGCCCAACACCCCCAGCCAACTGGCATCGCCCAACACCCCCAGCCAAGTGACACCGCCCAACACCCCAGCCAACTGACATCGCCGAACACCCCCAGCCAACTGACATCGCCGAACACCCCAGCCAACTGACATCGCCCAACACCCCCAGCCAACTGACATCGCCGAACACCCCCAGCCAACTGACATCGCCCAACACCCCCAGCCAACTGACATCGCCGAACACCCCCAGCCAACTGACATCGCCCAACACCCCCAGCCAACTGACATCGCCCAACACCCCCAGCCAACTGACATCGCCCAACACCCCCAGCCAACTGGCATCGCCCAACACCCCCAGCCAAGTGACACCGCCCAACACCCCAGCCAACTGACATCGCCCAACACCCCCAGCCAACTGACAACCCCAATACATATTTCTAAAGCTCTATCTGTGGAATAGTAATGCTGGACATGCTGCATTCCGTATATATCCAGCTGCGAATGAAACTAATTATCAGAAGGTGAATTCAATTTTAGTTCAGTTTCTGGCAAACCCGCATCTCAAATTTACTTAATTTGTCATCATTATCTTTGAATATTTTTTTTTATTCAGTACAAGTACCTGTTTTTGTCTTATTCTGCATGTCAAAACAGCCGTGCGATGTTGAAGAATCAATGATAAGAACGTAATATGTGTCTAATGATTACTTTTTGGATGAATGATTCGGCGCCTATACGAGTATATTTCCAGCATTCAGAGAAAGAACCTATGTCTCTGCAATTTACGTTATGTACTAACATGTCTATACTGTATGATGAAATCATCCTGTATATTTATACCTCGGCAGGTATTTTATATTCCATCCATACAACATATTACCATCATGTCCAGCTCGACTTGTATGCGTTATTAAGAAGGGAACAGCAGATGCTGTCTCAGTAATGTCAGACATTATGATAAGAAATAAGAAGACAACTTACACAGCTTTCACGACAGGCAGCAGAAAGTCAACCATGAATATCGTCATATAACCTAACTCCAACCTATAGCTATGAGTTCATCCCAAAACTAATGGGGTGTGGCTAATTTGTGTTGGAAACTCATGAGTTCGAGTCGACTATATGACAGCATTCGTGGCTGACCTGCCGCCAGTCCCGAAATCCTGATGAATTGGCTTCTTATTTCAAATTGTCATTTTTAATCCTATGACAGTTCAGTATCATTATCAAAAGGAACCATCACAGCCATAATTATTCCTGGATAATTTAAACAGACTTCTGCTAGGTCCTGGTTTCCGCTCAAATTGCAAAATTTCTGGACACTGCTACCGACCGTGACACTATTACCACAAGCATCATGTTGCCCACTACCAAAACTGTCCCCAACCGCCGGCGCTGTCAAACGCCGACACCGACATCACCAACACCAACACCTTCCATCCGGCTATTGGCAACAGACGGCTGTAGCTCAACATTACTCCCGTTATGCGCAGTCACTAGCCGAGACCTTCGTGTTGCCCAGGGTCGATTTTGTTCCGTGAGCTGAGGCCCGGACGGGTGAGGTGAGCACGCAAGGAGATGGTTAACCAATGCATATCGGACGAGCGCGAAGCGGATTAAACGAGACCTCAACTTGCACTGAGGGTCATGTCTACACACACACTCATTGATCACCATAACCTTCACCAACTCGGATATATCCATTCCCACTCACCACCATTGAGCTCCCCATCGCAATCAACACCGTTATATCCGTTTCCACTCACCAGCCTCACCACCATCATCCACTATACCCTCCCCACCCCCCTGGATATTACCTGTGAGACGCGGTCCAGAACCATCGGCACGGCAGTCATCAGAGTGGGCTTCAGTAAAGAGCAGTCGCCCTTGCAGCCACGCTTCACTTTACTGGACTTGTCCATCAGCGTCAGAGCTGAACTGTAGCCAATCCGTATCCCGAACATGACAGAGCACATCTCTGGGGGACAGCGTCAGGTCAGGTCAGGTCACTTTACTGGACTTGTCCATCAGCGTCAGAGCTGAACTGTAGCCAATCCGTATCCCGAACATGACAGAGCACATCTCTGGGGGACAGGGTCAGGTCAGGTCACTTTACTGGACTTGTCCATCAGCGTCAGAGCTGAACTGTAGCCAATCCGTATCCCGAACATGACAGAGCACATCTCTGGGGGACAGGGTCAGGTCAGGTCACTTTACTGGACTTGTCCATCAGCGTCAGAGCTGAACTGTAGCCAATCCGTATCCCGAACATGACAGAGCACATCTCTGGGGGACAGGGTCAGGTCAGGTCACGTCACTTTACTGGACTTGTCCATCAGCGTCAGAGCTGAACTGTAGCCAATCCGTATCCCAAACATGACAGAGCACATCTCTGGGGGACAGGGTCAGGTCAGGTCAGGTCACTTTACTGGACTTGTCCATCAGCGTCAGAGCTGAACTGTAGCCAATCCGTATCCCGAACATGACAGAGCACATCTCTGGGGGACAGGGTCAGGTCAGGTCAGGTCACTTTACTGGACTTGTCCATCAGCGTCAGAGCTGAACTGTAGCCAATCCGTATCCCGAACATGACAGAGCACATCTCTGGGGGACAGGGTCAGGTCAGGTCAGGTCACTTTACTGGACTTGTCCATCAGCGTCAGAGCTGAACTGTAGCCAATCCGTATCCCGAACATGACAGAGCACATCTCTGAGGGACAGCGTCAGGTCAGGTCAGGTCACGTCAGCTTCAGGGGTCAATTGCAGATAATTGGCGTCATGCCAGCGTATACTCGTATGAGAAGAGGGGCCCGGTTCCGTCGGGTCTGAGCAGCCAGCAGCTCGTGACCAATCAGAACAGATTGGACACCGCCTCGCACGTCAGGCCGAGACCAGACTGACACCGCCCCGCAGCTCGACGCAATACCACGATCGGGGAAGGGACAGGCCACCGCATCGTGGACGGCCACACTGGGAGGGGCCGAACCTTGGGTTTTTTTTTGCGACGCATTCAACCGCTAGGTTACATAGCGTCGCCAACCTCTCACGCCGATTGGTTGCGGGTGGACTCGGTAAATGCCATCGGTTGTGAGACTCGAATCCACAATCTTGCGATTAAGAGTCCGACGCTCTACCAACTGAGCTACCGCGGCCCACGTGGGAGGGGCCGAGAAGAAGGGCAGTTAGTTATAGTGAACCACCGAACAGCTGCGTCCACGTGCGCCCAGACACGTCCGGACGCCGGCCTATGGACAGCCACACTGGGAATACATTAAGAGTCCGACGCTCTACCAGCTGAGCTACCGCGGCCCACGTGGGAGGGGCCGAAAAGAAGGGCAGTTAGTTATAGTGGACCACCGAACAGCTGCGTCCACGTGCGCCCAGACACGTCCGGACGCCGGCCTATGGACAGCCACACTGGGAATACATTAAGAGTCCGACGCTCTACCAGCTGAGCTACCGCGGCCCACGTGGGAGGGGCCGAGAAGAAGGGCAGTTAGTTATAGTGGACCACCGAACAGCTGCGTCCACGTGCGCCCAGACACGTGCGGACGCCCGCCTATGGACAGCCACACTGGGAATACATTCTGGTCTTCTGGACGGTCTTTACCTGTGGCACTGCCGGCCGACAGAACCACCGACTGGCATCACAACAATGCAACACAAACCTGACGAGAATTAGCACACTGCCGTTCACTAAGAAGTCATTCAAGGACGCGCCTGCAATTAGGCAATTCAATTTCTGACGCAATCCTAATTACATCTTCCATATTACTAGTCACCGGGTATTTCTGAAGACAACTGTCATTGACAATTGACCACTGCCTCTGGGAATACTGAGCCCACAATTTGGTAGTGTCTAGTGATGGGAATGGAGCCGGCCGCACTGCAGTTACCACACCAGCTGACCGACACGAAGCTGCTCTGCTCACCTGCCATAAGCTCCAGCACATGCGCCAGCGGCAGGTAGGCCAGATAGACGTCGTCGGACCGCACGTCCATGGTGACGGCGAAACCAGTCATAGTGGAGATCATGTTGTAGTGCGACACCATAACACCCTTGGGAGTGCCAGTTGAGCCTGATGTGTACCTGAGGGTAAGGTGGAAGTGGAGGAGGGTCACATCGGGCTACGGAAGAACCCGCGCAGATGGGATGTCTAGAACTTTGTAAGCATTAAACAAATAATTATGAAGAAATCACAGACATTCACACAGTCCTGCATTATGGCTGTCAACTTAGGGAGCACGAGCCGGTTTGATCAAAATTATGAACAACTTGGTTGTGGAAGCAACCGTCACCATGAAACTCGTGAAACAGATAATGTTTGGGAGAGAGGCTGTGTACACATGTAGCTGTTCCAATTACAGGGACTTTAGCCAGTGTCACACTACCTGTGATGATCCGAACGAACGAAATGCACGCAGCAAGAATGTGTGGAACAGATAGGAGTGCAACACAATATTACTTGGAACGGATGCGATTAATGGCAATATTGGGGATAACGGCCAGGAATGCAATGCGAAAGGCATATGTTTCAGCATGTTCCGATCTGTAAACAGATATTAACCCTCATAGTGCGGCAGAATTCCCCACCCTCGCAGCGAGGCAGGCCAATTTGACCCGCTCCACTAACTTTTGTTCCAAGCTAGATATGTGTGCAGTGAATGGCATGTTGTCGCCTCATCCATTAACTTTCAGATACTTGGAACGTTGTTTTGTCTCTCCTTTGGTTGATCTTCCAAGTCACGTCAAATAGATCAATGTCGGGGTGCAGCAATTCACCCGGTCTTCGACGCAGGTTTCGGACTGTGGTCGTGAAACAAATGCGATTTCGCGCCTCAATATCGATGATATGTAAACTGAAAACTTTGTCCAGCATCATGACATGTTCAAAGGTAAGTGATTACCTTAGGTCCAGGTAAAGTACCAGGATGTATGCACCCAACTGTTGAAACAAAAGATTTCCGATACAGATTGTGTTCAGGGAAAGATAGTGAGTGACAATCACGCAAAGCCAGGTGTTCCACTTATTGAGAATGTTGGGAAAATGCATCTAAAAGTGATTTGTTTCCAGAATTCACCATTTTTTAAAATGAAGCTTTCAATTCAAATTTTGTCACACATACTAGAAACTAAATGAGCGTCAAAATCTGGCCTAGTTTAGCGAATTCAGGTTCCCAATAGTCTGTGCTTTGGCCTCCCGAGTGCCTGCAATATGCGTACTCTTGGGACGTCCCAAGCCATATTTCAGTAACCTGATATGATATTGGATTAAAATGTGGACATAAAGGGCACTGAAGGAGATGCTTTGCCACTACACATATCCCGGCTGGTCAAAAACATCACGTAGTGACAAAAACGCAGATTTCTTTTCAAGTTAAAAAATCCACTTAACCTGTTCACCGGATCCGAGATCACGCTACATACTTCTGGTTTTTTTCCTTTCATAATTTGTCTCTACATTCATGTGTTAACTATTCACTGTGTCTTGAACAGTTTCTTCATGATAAATGTTCCAATGTACATCTAAAAGCCGCATTGAGACGAGCTAGTGACTTTATACCTACCCTATTTCCGAGACTTGAACACACTGGACCATAATATTTTCTCGACACAATGCGCACTCATCGATTGCCTGAAGGTATCCTGAATTTTGAGGGAATATATTGGACATTTAGAAACTATCTCAGGAAAACTTAACGGGTGAATTTGACTCCACACACGGCTGCGAGGGTTAGCACACAGCAAATAGTTTCTCTTCCCTTTCTTTTCCTCCTTTACCTAAGATTCAGAGGCCAACAGCTACACAAACAATCTCCCTTGACTGATCAGAAATGGGGCATGGGATGGAGGTAACTGAGGCATTAAGCCGCGTCCATTTACATCTGCGTACACTAATGGAAGCACTCGTGGGTATATGGACATGGTATAATGAACGTCCTTGTCAGGAGTGCACAGATAACAATTTACACCTCAAGCCTTCTTTCGCTAGCTTTCGAGCCTTGCCAACCGCGAGCCTTCTGGCGGACGTCAACGAGCCGCCATTTTCCCTGAGGAGACAGATGCTCGGGATGCGTTACGCATGCAAATTACGCCGCTTTCCGTAACCCCCCAACATACCAAGCAGTGTTCTCCCGTCACACACTTTTTTTGTCACACAATTGAGCACGTATGTACCGACCTCTGTGCAGTAGAATTAGGGATCTTTTTAATGAGTCGATTATAAATTCGCAATGTGAAACGTGCCCAGCTGGTTTTAACACCCTCATGGAGACTTCTCTCACTACAACCGAGGATAGATATCGTCTTAGCTGACACCCGCAAAGGGGATAATCTCGCAGATGAGTTTCGAGCAGGAACTCTGGAGCACTTGACATTTTATAATAGCTACGCCAAAACTTTTACGGACGGATCAAAGCCAGACGCCGGCGTTGGAAGTGCGTTTGTGTGCGACACAGCCACCAGATCGTTCACGTTACCGAAGCTCGCATCCGTCCACACGTACGAGCTGGTGACAATTTATAAAGCACTGGCTTTCATAGAGGTCGGATATGATGAATATCATGTCATTTTATCCGACTCGTTGAGCAGCCTTCTGGCGTGTAGGAGTTTGGATTCCAGTGACCCTTTAGTATATATATCTTACGCCGCCTGACTTCATTAGATTACACAGGAAAAATCGTCCACTTCTGTTGGATTCTTACCCACATAGGTATCGCATGCAATGAACAAGCCGATTGTGCTGCTAGGAGAGCGGCACAGGCTCCCTTGCGCAGATCATTCCCAATCCCTGCCAAAGATTACTACTCAGGGATCTCTGCTTTTCTGGCAAGCAAGTGGCAGGCGAGCTGGGACGAGCTTGGCTCCAACAAGTTACGGACAATAAAACCATCCCTCGGTCAGTAGCTCTCGTGCTCGCGCAGAACAAGGCGAGACGAGGTGACGCTGTGTCGTTTACGCATAGGACATACTTACAATGCCCATGTTCACTTACTCAATGGTGAGAATGAACCATTGTGCCCGAGATGTGGTGCAGTAATGAGTTAGCCACGTTCTGATTTCATGCCATAGGCTTGGGCTGAGCATCGACGTCACTTTGGGAGTGACCAGGCTTACTCCTTCCTAGCAGTTTTAGGTGACAAATCACAGGTCGTGGAATCCGGAAGGCTCTTCAGCTCCCTATCTGATGTGAAGTTTTATGCTTATTTACCCGGGGCGTTAACATCAAAATGCACCAGGAAAGAGAATACTTGTAGTAAAAGGGACGTCTTATAGCGACGGCTGGAACAATTCACTGTTATGGGCGCTAAATGACCTCGTAGTCGGCGCGCCCTTAAGCCCAAATAATCAATGAAACAATTTACACCTCGTGCTCTACATGAACTCCGAAGGTTACCGGTTACAACATATGTAACCGTCTTCATTCTAGTTTTCTGAAAATATAAGTCTGACAAGTGGAAACGCAATAAACCCAGTTGTGTACAAAACCAACAATGTAAATAGGCAACATCACTCAAAACACAAGCGCTGCGAATGACGCTAAAATAATCCGCCACCTGGGTAAGATGCGAGCCTGGTTCATGTCGACATTTAATGCGGGCTGACAGGATCACCAATGTTGGAAACCCCGTGAATGCCAGTCAATGGAGCGCGCGATGGCTTCTTGATACCAAATATAAACACCAGCCAGAGCCGACTGCAGCCACGGGCGCTGGTCACATGTCTGACCACTGATATGGCTGTGTTAAGGAACCTCGGGCTCTTTTGCGACGCATTCAACCGCTAGTTTATATAGCATCGCCAACCTCTCACGCCGATTGGACTCGGTAAATGCCGCCGGTTGCGAGATTCGAACCCACAATCTTGCGATCAAGAGGCCGACGCTCTACCGACTGCGCTACCGCGGCCTCCGATATGGCTGTGTTCGCAGTCGCCGGCCTTACATGATGATGGCTGTGTCCATCCCGGTGGGCGGGTGGTTCTCAAACGTGCACGTCTCGCCCATCGACAGCACCTCAGAGAAGGACCGCATACTGACGCCTTCTTTCAAGCCTGACACGTCTGTATGTTCCAGCTGAAATTGAACCATTGAACCATCAGTGTCAGAGTTAGGGTGCCATCAGGGTAGCGGGAGACAAGCAGGTTCGGCCACGGCAGCACTGCACACTACTTATATGGACACGAAGTCTGCACGCAACGGTGATTAAGGATGCACGCTCTCCGCCATCGTATAATGCAGGCAGGAGTCGGCGACACTTCGGACACTACCTCGGCTGGGGCAGGAGTCGGCGACACTTCGGACACTACCTCGGCTGGGGCAGGAGTCGGCGACACTTTGGACACTACCTCAGCTGGGGCGCTGATGCACATACCCAAGGTGCATTTGCATTCCACATGAATTTTCTTCGTAATAATGATTGCTTAGCACAATATATATAATACAATACGCACATGACTCGTCACATGTTCTTACCTTAGCAATACTTGTGAACGCCATCTACGTGCCTACGATCCAAGGGTATAGCTTATGTAGAATGATGCATGGGTGAACCATGCTTTTAACAGAGCCAAACCGTGTGAAAAAAAGCACAAGATTCCTTTTTCGACGGATTAACAAAATCGTCAAAAGCAGCAGTGTTGAGCACATGGCTTCATACAATTCCGAGATAATATGTCGAGAATCCAAACCGTGGAGTCGCCGTGATCTGACAGATCTCCCTGTTGCTGTTTGTTTGTTATTTGGACTTTAGGGTGCCTCGACTGTGGTCATATTGCACCCATCCCTGCTGCTGATGTTCCCTGCCCCCGCCCTCAAGAGTACAGGCCCCTAGAACGCAAAAGAATGACTTCAAGACCTGCAAGGATAGTTTCAGAATGGAAAGAGGCTCCAGAGACGTGATAGGAAAATTGGAAGAGGATCCCAGGACGCAAGAGGTCTACTTCCCCAAGATGGGGAACTATACTTCAGAATGGAAGACGAGAACCGTAAGTCGGAGAGCAGGACCCTAGAGCGGGAGAGATAGCCCCGAGGACGCAAGAGGAAGTCTCATGATGGACAAGGAGGCCCCAGGGAATGGGAGAAGGCATCTAAGACGGGACAGGAAGCTTCCCTTATTTGGGAGAGGAGACAATTATGAGAAAATTAGTGACTCCCAGGACACAAGGGGAGCCCAAAAACGCGCACGAAGGCACCCAGGACATGATAGACCACAAGGCACGAGGACCATACGAGAGGAGAGAAGATCCCAGAAGATGCAAGAGACCCCCAAAGACGGATAAACAAACCCAGGAAATGAGATGCCTCCGTCCCCCCCCCCCCACACAAAAACGGGAGGAAGCCAGTAGGATGGGAGGGAGGTCTCCAGAGTGCAAGAGCCTCCCGTATGACTGCTTCCATTACTTTCAAAATTTGGGAGTGCCATTTGGTTCCAAAGTTTGAGAGTTTGTGAGCCGCCGGCGTATTTATTGTGATCATCGTCGCTCCAAGCTGCGTGATTGAGACGAAAAAAGATACGTTGGTGTAAATGTAAACAGTGCAAATGTAAAGAAACACCTGACAGATCCTTGGTCAAGATGCTCTCGAAGGTGTCAGGATAACCTGAAGTGAAACATTGAGCAATATTCAATTGCCCAGCCCTGAGGACATGGAACATATCTACATGAGCACACATAGGACATAGATTACAGGTACAGGTACATTGGATACACCCCAGATGGACTTCGTAAGATCCTTTGTGTAGCTGAAGACTGGATATTAATATAAAGTAAGGAATGTACGGACAGCCTGTTTTGATGCTGCTCAATTGGTTAACCAAGAGCAAGAAAACCTTGCCCAGGACTTGTGAGGGAACCGGCATTCTACTCAGCTTTAATACATCCTTCCTGTCACACCTGATCTCGTGGGCTACGTCTAGCTTAAGCAGAAATCACCACTCATGAATTAAATATCAGTTTCTAATGCTTGCCTACAATCCCAAATCGTTGAACCTTTATTAGCCCCGTTTCCAAATTATATCCTTTACTTATGATATTTTCACGTTGTCAGGGATAATTTTCCACCCTGATATCCTGACATCAAATTATTGTTGGGAGACTGGCCCTCGTTCGTCCAGCGCCCTAAATGGACGATGCTTTTTGCCGGGGGAAGATAGATAATTTTGTTGGTTGGTTGGTTGGTTGGTTGGTTATTGGTTTTACGACACGTCGACGGTTGAGTCATATAGCGTCGCCAATCTCTCACGCCGATTGGTCGCGGGCGAAGAGTAGCGACAGGTGAGATTCGAACCCACAATCTTTCGATTGTGAGACGAGCATCTTACCCCTAGACCACTCGTCCCCTAAGAAGATAGATAATGTACGTAGGACGTAAGGGTAAGATATTGTACCGAAATGTACGTAATGAGAAGAAATATACGTAATGGTACGATATTGCCATGTACGTAAATTGGCACGGCACGCATCAGCGCCATAAATGACGCCCTTCGCCGGTGTAAGATATTGCAATGTGCGTAAAGTAGTACGGCACACATCACATCATAGGCAGGTAGGAATTCATCGAAACTACGGTACCTCGATGCTGCCAGCACCAGCCGAACTGTGCTGTCTGGGCCCCGATCCAGCCGGCCCAACACAGGTCTGGAAGCCGTCCCCACCGGCTGGGTGAGCGCACGATGGGCGAGCGTCGCTCCCACCGCTTGCGCGCCGTGCGGTCAGGCCAGCTGAGGTCAGTCGGCCCGGCTCTACAGGAGTTGTAGGGACGCTAGGAGAGCGGGAAGGCGTAGGAGTAGCAGGAGAGGTGACACGCTGCAAGAGGTGACGCACGGTGTATGCCAGTTGTTGAGTAGCTGACTAGCTAATCATCTCTGCACACATAGTCACATGGCACGCGACGACGGGACGGCACACCGGACATTCTTTTTACTCAATTCAAGCCCAGTTAACTTAAACTCTAGCTAAGTAAAGTCACACATATACGGTCGATCTGTGTTGCATTTTCCTGACACAAATCATATCTGGGAAGAACGAAGCGAACGAACGCGCGCCAGGTCATCCCACGGTAGCGCCTTACACTTCGGAACCAAGTGTCAAATGATCGCCTAACAGACAACCAAGTGTGACCATGACTGCCTAGAAGATAACCAAGTATATCACTACCGCCTATCAGACAAAAAAGTGTGCCATTACTGCCTAGTAGACACCAGTGTACAACCAATTGTACCATTACTGCCAAACAGACAACAGTGTACAACTAAGTGTACCATTAATGCCTGACAGACACCAGTGTACAGCCAAGTGTACCATTACTACCCAACAGACACCAGTGTACAACCAAGCGTACCATTACTGCATAACAGACACCAGTGTACAACCAAGTGTGTCATTACTGCCTAACGGACACCAGTGTACAATCAAGTGTACCATTACTGTCTAGCATGCACCAGTGTATAACCAAGCTTACCATTACTTCCTAACAGACACAAATGTACAACCAAGTGTACCAGTTACTGCCTAGCATACACCAATGCACAATAAAGTTTACCATTACTGCCTAACAGACACCAGTGTACAATCAGGTGTACCATTACTGCCTAACAGACACCAGTGTACAATCAGGTGTACCATTACTGCCTAACAGACACCAGTGTACGACCAAGTGTACGAATTACTGCCTAACAGAGACCAGTACCCGATCTCGCTTCAAAGACAATATCTACAGCGATCTCTTTGCAGCACTGAGGCCGACACGTTGCACGGTCTGGTACGATAATGAGTCCGTATCCAAACATTACAGGCCAAACGGCTCTTCCGCAAAGTTAGATAGTTATTTTGGTTTTAGGGCGCATCGACTACTGAGGTCATTTTGCGCCCAACGTGGCTAGCTTTTAAACAATGGGAATTTTGAACGCACAGGCGAGCAATGACGCATCCCGTCGGTGAGAGCATGCCGACGACAACCGGCAATACCAAACAATTAATATATCGACTATGTCGGTGGATCTACACCCCTAGTTTGACAACGTGAATAAAGTAAGCGAGAGACTGATCTTCAATTGTGAATAATACTAAATACGTTGCTTTCTTTGTCGCTCACTAAAATACACGTCCTGAAATATTGCGGTTTCCAAGAGAACCCACCAAGATGTCACGTCATGTGAAGTGAAGACAATGATCGAAGTAGTTAAAAATACTGAATACCGCATCGCCATGAACAAACTAAGTTAGCTGTCTTGAAATGCATTCCAACGGTTGACATTTTAATACACATGCATGAGGAAAGAGAAGAAGATGGTTACCGCCAGGACTGAAGATGCATGGTACCAATCTCACCCACCTGATCTTCCATGTAGATAACGTGCTTGACTTTGGGACATTGATCCAGGATGGACTTGACCTTGTTACTGAGCGCGTGCGATGTGATCACATGTGCGACCTCTGTCTCCTTAATACCGTGGGCGACGGCGTCCTCGCTTAGAGTAGCATACAGGGTCACCACTGGAACGGCACGTCACATGGTCAGAGTAGCGTCCGGGGTCACCACTGGAACGGCACGTCACATGGTCAGAGTAGCGTCCGGGGTCACCACTGGAACGGCGCGTTACATGGTCAGAGTAGCGTCCGGGGTCACCACTGGAACGGCGCGTTACATGGTCAGAGTAGCGTCCGGGGTCACCACTGGAACGGCACGTCACATGGTCAGAGTAGCGTCCGGGGTCACCACTGGAACGGCGCGTTACATGGTCAGAGTAGCGTCCGGGGTCACCACTGGAACGGCGCGTTACATGGTCAGAGTAGCGTCCGGGGTCTCCACTGGAACGACACGTCACACCACCACTGATCTCAGCCCATCGGTGCTGCTGCAATTGTGTCGCACACTCGAAAAGAACGGCCAGATCAGTCGAGGACAATCGCAGCTGCTGTGCAACAAGTACAGAGAAACCTGCCCAACTCCACCCACATGGCGCACACTGTTACCAGAGCAAGGAGCTCGCTGTTGTTATTTGGGCCTGAGGCGCACCAATTGTACATCAACTGTTCATCAACGTGGGTCATGCAGCGTGCATTAAGCAGCTCACTGCACTTTCCACCAGTGGATCTGTACAATGACAAATGAAGCGTTAGTGTGCAGTAACCATTAGTGAAGCTGTACAGTGACAAGTGAAGCGTTAGTGCACAGTACTCAGCAGTGAAGCTGTACAGTGAAAAGTGAAGCGTTAGTGCACAGTACTCAGCAGTGGAGCTGTACAGTGACGAGTGAAGCGTTAGTGCACAGTACTCAGCAGTGGAGCTGTACAGTGACAAGTGAAGCGTTAGTGCACAGTACTCAGCAGTGGAGCTGTACAGTGACAAGTGAAGCGTTAGTGCACAGTACTCAGCAGTGGAGCTGTACAGTAACAAGTGAAGCGTTAGTGCACAGTACTCAGCAGTGGAGCTGTTCAGTAACAAGTGAAGCGTTAGTGCACAGTACTCAGCAGTGGAGCTGTACAATGACAAGTGAAGCGTTAGTGCACAGTACTCAGCAGTGGAGCTGTACAGTGACAAGTGAAGCGTTAGTGCACAGTACTCAGCAGTGGAGCTGTACAGTGACAAGTGAAGCGTCAGTGCACAGTACTCAGCAGTGGAGCTGTACAGTGACAAGTGAAGCGTTAGT
The DNA here is from genome assembly GCA_034440615.1 of Ashinkailepas kermadecensis. Lineage (NCBI taxonomy): Eukaryota > Metazoa > Arthropoda > Thecostraca > Neolepadidae > Ashinkailepas > Ashinkailepas kermadecensis. The sequence continues at coordinate 20,223 of JAOTOM010002507.1, forward strand.
GCAACAGTACTCACCAGTGATTCTCTGCGTGAAGGCGCCCATAGCAGCTATCAACCATTCAACGCGAGTCTCGGCGAAGATGGCCACGCGTCCGCCCGGCTCGACCCCCATCTTAAGCAGGGCGCGACCGAATGACTCGGCTCGCTCCCCGAACGTCACGTAACTCAACCACTTGTAGTCGCCCATCACGAACTGCCGGCACGGCACTGGGCAGGTCAAGTCACCGTGGGTTACGTCCGGGAGCACAGCACTGGGCAGGTCAAGTCGCCGTGGGCTACGTCCGGGAGCACAGCACTGGGCAGGTCAAGTCACCGTGGGCTACGTCCGGGAGCACAGCACTGGGCAGGTCAAGTCACCGTGGGCTACGTCCGGGAGCACAGCACTGGGCAGGTCAAGTCACGCTGGGGTACGTCCGGGAGCACAGCTCTGGGCAGGTCAAGTCACGCTGGGGTCCGTGAGCACAGCACTGGGCAGGTCAAGTCACCGTTGGCTACGTCCGGGAGCACAATACTGGGCATGTCAAGTCAAGGTGGGCTACGTCCGGGAGCATAACACTGGGCCACTCGTCACCAACGGAACAAATCAACGCTGACGTCAGGCCAGATCAAGTGTCTATTAATCAAAGGTGTCCACCACAAACTGTGGCCAATGCAAGCTGTCTGGTATTAATTTATGCTTAGGTCGTAAAGTCCGATCACACCACAGGAAAACTACATTGTGTGACCACAAACAGTCCGATGACAAGACAGGAAGCCTCCAATGTGTGACAAAAAAGTCCGACCACACAACAGGAAACCTTTATTGTGTGACCAGTAATAAAACGCACTGCCTATCACAAGACAGGAAACCTTCATTATGTGACCACAAATAAAAGACGCCGCCTATCACACGGCAGGAAACCTCCATTGTGTGACCACAAATAAAACATCGCCTGTCACAACCAACCAAAAATAACTCGTATTAATTAGGGAAAGGGTGGAAGCTCACCGTTGTGGCCTCTGACCAATTATAATTATCCGTCACCGGTACCGTGATACATCTGTATGATGCAGGCAACATCGAGATACAACGTGCAGCAATTCCGTATACAACTGAGCACCCCGCATTTAGCGGATTGGGCAATGGCTACTTCAGAGAACAGCTCCGTCATCTGTCCCGCCAGTGCCCTGAAACTCCCAAACGTGCGTGGAAAACGACACCAATGAGGAACTTGATTTTACCTCCTGCAGATCATTTTGACTTCCTAAGTTGATTTCCATGAAACTTCACAACATACGTGCAACTGTACTAATTGCTACTTTTTCACCATATTAGATTCGTGGTATCTGTGCCATCACAATCTTGCCAGTGAGTGCTATGTTCATCCGTCATCGTCATCTTTTGCCCGCAATTGCTCCTATAATATTGATAAATTACTTCGACGTCATCAGGACTTTTTCACGTCTTCGACCGCCAAACTCTCCACTCAACGACAAAATGAATTCCAGGGTAGCGGCCCCACTGTTGGCGCGTATTCTCCGGTCTGCTCCGGATATCTAGCGACTATCCGAAAGCAAGGAAAGGGGTGGCAGGCGCCCTTGTAACCAATCTATGAACTGGCTGGGCAGCCGGTCAATCCAAGGGCATCAGCAAACGGAACATCAGCCTATCAACTGTCACCGACGATCATGAAGCAGTTGGTGTACCTGAGCAACACATTAACCGCGTTGCAATGTTCGCAGGTAACAAACTCCGGCCACCAATCAACCGAAGGCCTACGTCGTGCTACGTAAGAAGTCGCGGTAACAATCGGAAAAATGCGACTGCTGGGCTAGTGTGAGATCCAGATGATTTCCAGCTGGGATCCGCTGTGTTACGCTGGAGTATACCTGAGTGGCTTAGGAACCAAATGTAATGATCTCGGGACCCAAGGGGCCGGTAGTTCTTATCCTGTTGGAGCGGTTTTGCCAACAAGTAGGTTGAAGCTAAGAATGTGGGGCAGGCTGAGCTAACACTCGCACGCCGCCGACTATCAACCTAGCCGGTGGAGAGCGGCATAGTTCCTACGTCGGGTGCATGAAGGCGGCCTGGTACATGTAGTGGGAGGCCGGCTCGACGCGACACGCACATCCCGGTCTGCCGCTGCTGTGGCGCCACTCGAGGCCCTACCCCAGAACATGTCTCAAACTGTTCCGACTTCACCCGCCACAACACGCCTCCACGTCTTCCTGTTTGTCGCCGCTGTGTCACCGCACTCATAGTTCAGATTACGCTTCCGATAGCCGGCCGACTGTCGCTAGTGCAGCGTTGAAATATTGATTTTTCGTCCGGTGTGAGATGTTACTGGACTCGTTTCGACATGTCTAAATTCGCCATGGAAACGATGCCGTTTAGAATATCATTTCGGTCCTGCAAACTCAATTTTGAGCACATAGCGTGCTTATATATGCATCTTTTTCGTATATTTTGGGAGACACCTAATATGAGGATGCTTCTGTTAATGACACCGATATGAATGCCATGCTATCAGCAAATTGTATTGAACGGCAGACCACAGCATAGGTAGTCTCTTTGCCTGAAATAGCGTCAGGTACGAGATGTTCATGTATCACAATCTGTAATGGTGAGCGTAAGCATGATACTTACACACAATATACCGTTAGAAACGAGTCATGGAGACTTCATAGATACATATCAAGAAGCACGATGTCGATACTTCTTATAGGATGTCCCTTCAGTGTTCAGTATATTCCACCCTATTTCACGAAAAATGTATCACTGCGCTAGCGTGACGTCAACATTGCCTTCGCAATACGTTCGACGACCGCCTCTGCGTCATCTGGCAACTCCAACCGCGTCGGTCCAAGTTAGGTCAGCACGGTAACAGCTTCCCGGACGTGCGGCCGTCAGGTCAGGGGAGGCTTCTGATGGGACTCAGGTGACTCCCCCTGATACTCCGTACAAGCATGGAGTGTTCAGAGACAATTACGCTCAGTGGTCCACGCAGGCGTGAGACGCGACCAAGAGGAACGGAAGCAGGTCTTCTCCATACAACTTCCCCGATTTTGTCTTGCTTCCAACTAAGTCTTAACAAAATGTCACCGCCTATCTCAGCCTGCTAGCCATACACTTTTTCGTCCTCGCAATATTTTGGTGACAACTCTTCCTCACACTAGGTATCTCTATAAAAAGTAAAACATTATCTTTCTCCCTCAGGCAACCCCCAGTACACTCGTGCAGGCAGCGTAACTTGGCTCATTGTGGCGGCGGCTGGCTGGGCCCGAGTCGTCTGTGACAACAAACAGGCGGTATTCTGTGTGGTCTCCCGTGTTCAGCCTCTGTCCTCTGGTCTCGAAGCAAGGGTTGGATTTCCGAATTCAAGCTCTGCAATTTGAATCGTAATTTCAATAAAATAACAGAACAAAATGTACCTCGGAGGGGCCTGTATTTCATAACGAATCGACACGAACCAAATAATTAATAATAATGGATTTACCCCATCAATATACGAATAAAGCTATCATATATGAAGTTCCTGGGGAAGCAGAACCAAAGCTGTTGATTTCGGCAGCAAAATGAATGTATTTCTGGTCAGAATGTACAATTTTCGATGTTTCGAAGACAAATCAATGAATTCACGCCTTGTGAACTTTGCTAAAGGCTTGCCAGCCCTACCCGAAACCTTGCCTCCCTTCCACTTCCAAGCCTCCAGCAATGCCAGACAGGATCAAACACTTGTGACTATGCGTCATATCAGCATAAGATGCCATTAGGGGCACTGGACGAGCGACGGCAACAGGTGGGCCATGGGACCCATATGCTGCCGGCGCAGGATTCGACACCATACCGTGACAGGGAAGTTGTGCACCGAGCACAACCGCTCTCTTGGCAGCCCGTGAAGACACGAACCTCATTGCGGTCAATGTTAGCGGAAGTGGACATATTTAAGAAATAAGAAACTTATTTTGATTGATTGATTGATTGCTTGTGCTTAGGGGCGCATCAACTGCTACTGGTTATGTAGCGCCCATAACTGTTTTTTTTTCTCACATTACACTAGGCGGCAGGAGTCTATTTTCGGAAGGGATAGATTACGTCGAACTGAGCGGTCGATATATATCGGTATATTTGTCCTGTCTGGGTGATCTCCGAATTGTCACCTAAAACGTCACAGTAAGACCATTCGTGGCAATTGGAACCGAAGTGACGTCTTCGTTCTACCGTGAAGTTGGGGCATGAAAACAGTATATGTCGAACTGTCATCGGTAAGCCACATCGGGAACAGCGTGGCTTTGCCTCCCTTCTCAAAAGGTAGCCGTGCGTTGCATACGTGTGCCCTATTCTCAAGCGTGCCAGAATCACCTCTTCTCTCCTACATTTCCTTAGCGATGATGTCCACGGTGCCAGAACTGGTTTGATGGTACGGAGTTTGTTTAAAATTTGGGAATTCCAGCTTTCTTGCCACTTTCCTTGGAGGAAAGCATTTACATTTGCGTAGTAATCTCTGGCTGGGAGGGGCAGAGCTCGAATCCGACGTGACTGCGCGGCACGCTTAGCAGCAGCGTCAGCCAGCTCATTTCCTGTGATGCCGGTATGGCTCGGTATCCAGCAGAGGATAATCCTCTTACCCGCTCTACCCAGTACTGTCAGTCGTGCCAGGATTTCTTGAACGAACTGGTTTGATGGTTGAAAAGACTGAAGGGCCCGAAGGCTACTCAACGAGTCTGTTAAAATAAGATGTAGGGTTTCATCTCCAACCTCCATAAAACATAGTGCCTTAATAATTGCAACCAACTCCGCAGTGTACACAGACGCGTGTGGTGGTAAAGTAAAAGATCTTGTTGCTGTCCGACATACAAATGCGCAACCAGTTCCATGGGCTGTCTTGGATCCGTCAGTGTACGTTCGAGAGTAGCAGCGATACAATTCTAGTAGCTCCAGTGCTTCTGCTCTGAAGAGCTCTGGGACAGTATGTCCTTTCTGGGTTGTAGCCAGGGATAAATCAATATCGGGTGAGGCGAGTTCCCATGGTGGAGTTCGCATGTATTTCATCCTCGCCACGCCTCTCAGTGGGATTTCAGCCTCATGAAGTAGCGAGCAAATTCTGACGCAAAATGGTCTCAGTCTTTGACCTCTTTGCCCGTGGAAAATCGACAACAAATGGTGAGAAAAAACAGATTTGTAAGTGGGATGTTCTGGAAGCTGCCTTAGCTTTATTGCATACCGGAGGCCCAGCTTCTCGCGTCTGCTTGCCAACGATGGCTCATGGGCCTCTGCTCACATCGGTACATTGTGTTCGTTATGGAATGAGTGACAGATATTTGATGTGTATTTCTGGGACGAATGCTCTATTTTAACAAAAATGCGTGTACTTCGTTGGTGAATTGAGTTTAAGGGCGCTTCGACCAAGATGCGTGTACTTCAGGGAGCATTGTGGTAAAACTGCAATTCCAGATTTAAAAGATCAAGTCTGATTATAAGTGAAGGAATTAGTACTTCAAACGCCCTTACAAAAGCAACTATTAAGGTTTCAAAAGCGTGACGGTCGGGTGGGGTCTGGCAGGGTCGCTCAGATTGGCTGGTTATTGGGGTTTAGGGGCACATCGACTGCGTCGGTCATGCAGCGCCCATATCATCGTCAGTCAAACAATGGCACAGACACGAAGGTCAGTCGACGAGACAACTGCATGTGAAGTGGTCGACATAAGTGTGACATCATGCCGTGCTACGATCATCATATTGTCCGGCGTAAAAGTGAGTTAATGAGGGGCATAAATCACAGAAAACTTGATTTCTGATAGGAAGTGGAAGAGTCGTCCCGATTGAACAACTGATGACTCGTCCCTAATACTTCCCTAAGGGAGAGAGAGAGGAATGCCCAAAATGACGAGGGTCGCTCAGATTAACTTCTGCCGTATATGCAAGGGCGTCGAGTCGCTCAGATTAACCTTTGCCGTATATACACGGGCGCAGAGTTGCTCAGATTAACCTTTGCCGTATATACACGAGAGTAGACACGCTCAGATTAACCTTTGCCGTACATACACGAGAGTAGAGTCGCTCAGACTTCGACCTCGCTCGTAATCGAATGGAGCATTATTTGCTGTTAGCATTCCACGGTCATACCAGTTTGCTGACGTCAGATGTGAACACATCATACATACACAGCGAACGCAACACAAATGTACACCGAACACTGAACAGTCTTCTGTGCAGCTGCGCTAAGTGGCAGAAACCAAGCTCAGTCACGTGATTCTGGGTATACAGAAGACGCACATATCAAGGCCAAATTGCATACCACGCTCAACGTATCGACTCTGAGCCCGATGTGATAGTGGCGCTCTGGCAAATACGGCGCAGATCACCAGTGGTCACGGCCCGCCGGTGCGACAAGGCCAGCAGCATCACCAGATAGAGCATGACCGCGAGGCTAAACCGGGCCGGTCAGCTTCAAGTGCTGCAGCGTGACGTGTCCGAATTCGTACCGCCTACATCTCGCAGTGATAACACCCGAACTGTGTGACAGATACGCGGTGCCATCGCGTTTCCGTTGTAATACATGATTGGATCAACTTGCGCCAAACCAGGTTGCTTTAAATGGTGGGCTCCTCCGATGGTGGCGCAGGCCAAGGCCTCACTCACTGTTTGTCTGGCACTTAGCGAACTGTATTCAGCCGTTCCATGGATGGAATGGGTATTTTCAAACATTCCAACAAACATCCACTAGATTCTTTAACGATACGATTCTGCGCACATGAAAGGTGTGCGTGCTAAATTTGCCCAGATCCTGGCGGTGGCTTCCGCTTAGTTAGGTGTTTTTGCAGTCTTCGGGCATCCACATTTGCCATCTCCAACATTTAAATATGACGCAGTGTGTCCTCAATTACAGCAGCGTATGCAAAGCGGAAGTCCAACAACCGGCAGCGACGTCCGGTGTCCCAATAGTCCCTGGGGCAGTCGGTCGAGAGGTTTGCCACGTGTCATATTGAACCAGAGCCTCCTACTCAGTACACTCGCTATATGCGAAGCACGGGTGGTAAGCTTGTGGTTCCGATTTTAATATAAGACCGGATTATTAAGTAAGCCTTCCTGCATCAGGTCAGTTACCTGTTCCAGTTATCGGAACCGGGCCGCCCGCCCGACTGCTCCGTCGGGCGGCTCGGTGCAATCGGCTTCGCGAAGAAAGGAGTGAAGTACATGAATGAAGTATGGAAATGCTTAGGTACACAACGACATACAGTGGTTTTCAAGATGTGTAGAGAGTAACATGCAAAATGACATCAATCGCATGACAGTCATTTGCACTTCTGGCAACATTCCAGTCGACCAAGTTTGGTTTCCTTAACCTGTTATGAACTTGACCTGACGACCTCGGTGACCTAATATGACCTTGAAACTATATAACATAACAATATACATCAAACAAGTCGCTGGTGTTGCCAAGAACACTTCCCTTTTGTTGATATACGAGAAGCGCTTCTGCGCCGATTTTTGTGGTCTGGCGCTACGAAATGTTTTGACTTTAACGGACTCTAACTCGAAAAACGTTCTGCCCATTTCCGTATTTCTTGCTTTAAACGACGCGCCGGACATTTCTAAGCAGGTACGCAAAACATGGCGCATACCGACCGGTAAAATCGGAAGCTATGTACGAAAAACCGGAGGGGTGGGCGGATTTCTCCCCCCCTTCAGTGCGCGTGTTAACTCCAAATAACCAACCAGGCGCTAAAGCAGTACCTCTGAGAAGCACCCCCCCCCCCCACCCCTGTGTCCGGTACAAATCATCATTTGCAATCAGTGTGTTCCACTATGAGCACATAGCATGAGGGGCTACCACGACTAATTCCGTAACTTCGGTTAGACAAGCCATTCAGAGCCATCTCAATCATATCGACAAACATGCTAGATTGTCCGCACCAACTGTCACGTTGAGCACAAAACACCTTCCCTTAATTCCCCACCGCTGTGTGGAATTAAGACGAACGAACGGACGACCGGGCATACATACATACATACATATATACAGACACATACAGACAGACATACATACATAGACTCGCCTTCAACGCCGCCGTGTGGAATTAAGATAGATGGATGGATGGGGTAACCGGACAAATGTACGTAAAGCAAATGTACGTATGGCAGATGTACGTACGCAAATGTATGTGAGTAAATGTACGTAAGCGCAGATGTACCTATGGCTAATGTACGTAAGCGCAAATGTACGTATGGCAAATGTACGTATGCGCAAAAGTACGTATGCGCAAATGTACGTAAGCGCAAATGTACGTAAGCGCAAATGTATGTATGCGCAAATGTACGTAAGCGCAAATGTACGTATGCGCAAATGTACGTATGCGCAAAAGTACGTATGCGCAAATGTACGTAAGCGCAAATGTACGTATGCGCAAAATACGTAAGCGCAAATGTATGTAAGCGCAAATGTGCGTATGCGCAAAAGAACGTATGCGCAAATGTACGTATGACAATTGTACGTAAGTGCAGATGTACGTATGCCAAATTTACTTAAGCGCAAATTTACGAATGGCAAATGTACGTAGGGCATATGCACCTGACCAAATGTGCTTAAACGCAAAGGCCCGTATGCCTAAATGTACGTACATTGGCTCATACGTACATTTGCTCTTGCAATCTTTTAGGTTTACGTACTGTTGCGCTTAAGTACATTTGCGCTTACGTACATTTGCGCTTACGTACATTTGTACACGCATATGTACGTAAGCGCATACGTACATTGGCGCTTACGTACATGTAATCATACGTACATTTGCGCATACGTACAATTGCGCTGACGTACATTTGCGCATACGTACATTTTCCATACGTACATTTGCGCTTACGTACATTAGTCATACGTACACCTGCGCTTACGCACAATTGCCATACGTACATGTGCGCTTACGTACATTTGTCCGGTTACCGCAAACGTATGTATGGCATATGTACATAACCAAATGTACGTAAACCCAAAGGTACGCATGCATAAATGGACGTACATTTGCGCATACGTACAATTGCACATACGTACATTTGCGCATACGTACTTTTGCGCTTACGTACATTTGCGCTTACGTACATTTAATCATACGTACTTTTACGCATACGTACATTTGCGCATACGTACTTTTGCGCATACGTACATTTGCGCTTACGTACACTTGCGTATCGTACGTTTACACTTACGTACATATATGCTTACGTACATTTGTGCATACATACATTTGCGGGTACGTACATTTGCGGGTACGTACATTTGCGCATACGTACATTTGCGATTACGTACATTTAATCATACGTACTTTTGCGCTTACGTACATTTGTGCATACGTCCATTTCCCATACGTACATTTGCGCTTACGTACATTAGCCATACGTACACCTGCGCTTACGCACAATTGCCATACGTACATCTGCGCTTATGTACATTTGTCCAGGTTACCGCAAACGTATGTATGGCATATGTACCTAACCAAATGCACGTAAACCCAAAGGTACGCATGCGTAAATGGACGTATAATTGCACATACGTACATTTGCGCATACGTACTTTTGCGTTTACGTACATTTGCGCTTACGTACATTTGCGCTTACGTATTTTTGCGCAAACGTATTTTTGCGCAAACGTACATTTGCGCTTACGTACATTTGCGCATACGTACATCTGCGCTTACGTACAATTGCCATACGTACAATTGCCATACGTACATCTGCGCTTACGTACATTTGCTTACGTACGTTTGTCCTTACGACATTTGTCCTAGAATCATGGATGGACGGATGGACGGACGGACGGACGGACGGACGGACGGACGGACGGACGGACGGACGGACGGACGGACGGACGGACGGACGGACGGACGGACGGACGGACGGACGGACGGACGGACGGACGGACGGACGGACGGACGGACGGACGGACGGACGGACGGACGGACGGACGGACGGACGGACGGACGGACGGACGGACGGACGGACGGACGGACGGACGGACGGACGGACGGACGGACGGACGGACGGACGGACGGACGGACGGACGGACGGACGGACGGACGGACGGACAGACAGACAGACAGACAGACAGACAGACAGACAGACAGACAGACAGACAGACAGACAGACAGACAGACAGACAGACAGACAGACAGACAGACAGACAGACAGACAGACAGACAGACAGACAGACAGACAGACAGACAGACAGACAGAGACAGACAGAGACAGACAGACAGACAGACAGACAGACAGACAGACAGACAGACAGACAGACAGACAGACAGACAGACAGACAGACAGACAGACAGACAGACAGACAGACAGACAGACAGACAGACAGACAGACAGACAGACAGACAGACAGACAGACAGACAGACAGACAGACAGGCAGACAGGCAGGCAGACAGACAGACAGACAGACAGACAGACAGACAGACAGACAGACAGACAGACAGACAGACAGACAGACAGACAGACAGACAGACAGACAGACAGACAGACAGACAGACAGACAGACAGACAGACAGACAGACAGACAGACAGACAGACAGACAGACAGACAGACAGACAGACAGACAGACAGACAGACAGACAGACAGACAGACAGACAGACAGACAGACAGACAGACAGACACACACCTTCTTGAAGACCTTGCCACTAGGCTGCAGTTCACTCTCTTCAGAGAGGATCTCCCGCGTGCCAAAGCCGGGCTTGTCCTGGTGCTCCTTCACGGCGTACCTCATGATCTGAAGGAAAAACACCATCGCATCTGGTCATCGGCTCTACCGGCGAACGCTGCCTCCCATCCTCAACAACCGAAGTTAACCGAGCGAAGAGTACTGCAGTAACGTGCATTAACCGAGCGAAGAGTACTGCAGTAACGTGCATTAACCGAGCGAAGAGTACTGCAGTAACGTGCATTCAGCAGACGGAGTTGCACAAACATAGTTTGTAGAAAGCAACGGTGAACCCGCTCGGTGGGCATCATACACCACCGAAGGCTTTCCGCGGATAGTGGGAAAAAACGATGCGCGGCAGGGCGTCGAAATTTGTCATACCTTTTCTGACATCAATTTGGCATGTGTGAAAATTGAGGTCAGATATTCTACGGTCAACGAGTTAGTCAAGATCAAGTGAGGTCACATCCAAAAAAATGAACCAGTCCTCACGCTTTAGCAAATAAAGATATCTGAATGAAACTTCCAGTTCGCATATCTTTAGGGATGCAACAAAGGGCACCATACATTTTCGTTTTTGATGACTTATTAGTGTTGCATATGTACCCATTCGGGCTAAAATCGAAGATTATGGCTAAAGTACGCACTTCTTATGAGGGGACGTTGACTTAAAACAACGTAACGTTCCACCGTGTGGAGATTCTAAATTCCATCGGCGAAATACTCACCTTCTCTGCTGCGCCGAGATGTTCACATTCTGCAACCTGTCGAGATACTCATCCTCTCCACCGCGTCCAAATAAACCCTCGCCAGCAGCATGGTACATTTTGAACCGGGTCCAGATTTTGACCTCCTCAAGTTGACTGTGTCGAGATAGTCATCCTCTTGGCTATGCTCAGACACTCACTTTCTCCACGGTGTCGAGACCCAGTCGTTTCATGGTCAACTGGAAGCCGGAGGGCTCGTCATAGTTCCTGAAGCGGCCCAGTTCCGACGGTACCTGGCGGGCCTGAGGTGGGACACAACCGTCAGCTGACATGCCAAGACGCGTGTGTGACGACGGCATTCCGCAGGGGAGTGGCGGGCACAAGTGGAGCGACGGCGGCAGTCAGCTGGCAGTCTGGCAGTCAGCTGGCAGTCAGCCGACACACGAGACACACGAGACACACGAGACACGTGGTAGCTTTATTGAAGGTCGGCTTCCAGTGGACAATACTGAGGCAAGAGTCGAGAGCTACAAGATGCGGGTGCATCAAATACATTTTCAAGAGAGCTGATATGGAATACCCGATCGGATAAACGCCTCTAAAGCTTTTCCAAGTGAATGGGCTTTGATTCAACTGGCCCAGCACCCAGTTATCGCTATATAACACACTGTATATAACTATAAACACGATATATCGCTATATAACTATATGCATGTGGTGCGTATAGTTTTAGACATACTCCTGTGCTTTCGAAAGCCATGCGTTTTTGTAACAGTGAAACAGCACCAGTGCCCAGAAATTATAAAAGTTGAGTGGAGACCCATACATAATGACCATTGTTTTTTAACATCAATTTATATTTTTGACATTAAGTGCCTTTTTTGTTACATGCTATGAGTGGGATGTACTTCTTTAAAAGTGCTGATGGCGTCTGGCAGCAGCACCACCGACTGGGAAAGGCAGCAGATAAATTACTGACATTATCACTACCATCAAACAATGAACAAACGTGATATAAGGTAGTTCATCAACGGGCAGTATCCGCATACATTTTCAAATTTTTGCACCCCAGTTGGGTTTTTTTACATCACCCTCCTACCCCTCCAGTTTACAAAAAAAAGAATCAACACACTAAACAGCACAATGATAAAATACAGGAAGCGACACAAAATACCAGTTGATTTTCTGACGTTTGTCATAGAACAGTTCCACCGAGCTGGAATAAACAATTTCCTACATTGCATGGAAGCATAATCAACATTAGGAAGCAGACCATAAACGGCATAGCTTGTTCTTTGTTGATGAAGTGGACGCGCATTATTGGCTACTGTGCCAGGAATTCTCCAATTTACAAAAGATGTTAGTCTAATATGGAACCGACTGTGACGCCGGGGTCGATCCAAAAGCTTGGAAAATAGACGACACAACTCACCATCAAAGTAAGTAGCTCGCCTGACTTAATTATCCGCTGTCGAACTTCAGCCAAGCAGATAATTCGAAAGGACATGCATGCACAAAAACCGTACTCGTGGACCAATCACTATACGGTGTTGAACCCTGCATGGATCTGTTGCAATATATCGCCATATACATGGGCAGACATCTCCGAATTATTCCATTGCACAGGAGCACATTGGGCAGTTGTGAAGTGGTTGAAGCTGCAGGCTTGTATGGTGTTTGGTGCCAGCAGCGACACAGCCGGCCATGTACAGTTACACACGTGGGTACGAGTGGTCTAGGGGTAAGATGTTCGTCTCACAATCGAAAGGTTGTGGGTTCGAGTCTCACCTGTCGCTACTCTTCGCCCGCGACCAATCGGCGTGAGAGATTGGCAACGCTACATGACTCAACGGTCGACGTGTCGTAAAACCAATAACCAACCAACAGTTACACATGTGTGGAGATCGCCTCTGACGGCCACTCGTCCGGCCCACACCGGGCCCTGGGCCAAACGACACGATCTGGGCGTTCGGCCTGACCGGAATGTCGATGGACGTGGCTCTGCCGACCCTTATCGGGCCCTGAACCAGAGAACACGATGTGTTGGATGGGTGGTGTCGGACCAGACCAGACCGGGGTTCCGATGAATGTGGCTCTGTCGGGCCATATTGGGACTTGCACCAGGGAACACGATGTGTTGGATAGGTGGTGTTGGATCAGACTGGAATGGTGTCCCCACGGTGCGTCTGGCGCACCAAGCAGGACCGGTCGGATTGATCGTCTCCGAGGAGGCATCGATTTCAGCTGGGACAGTTCTCGACAACCCGTCAAGTTTTCTGCAGGATCAAATACTCTATCAAGACCAATGGCCCGACCAGCTCCGCCGGACCTGTCTGACCTTTCAGGCGAGATGCGGGAACGGTACCAGCCAGTCCTCGAGGAATACCAAGAGGACGAAGAGAATGGAGATGTTGCTAAGTGTCTACTCAGGGGTGATATGTATTTATTGAGTCATGCGGTTTCTCTTGACAGACCAGAGAGGGAATGTTGATGGCAGTCTGGTGCGAGAGCTGTACAGACATATGTGTATAAAGAAACTGACATGTGCATGGACCATGGTTCGCGAGCTACATGGTAAGATGTGTATGAAGAAACCGACATGTGTATGGATCATGCTGCGCGAGCTGTACAATGGGATGTGTATAAGGAAGCTGACATGTGCATCGAACAAGCTTTGAGGTCAGACTGGTGCGCAAGCTGTACAGTGAGATGTATATAAGGAAGCTGACGTGTGCGTCGACCATGATTTGACGGCAGTTTGGTGCGCGAGCTAAGAAGCAAGATGTTTATAAAGTAGCTGACATGTGCATCGACCATGATGCGCGAGCTGCACAGAAAGATGTGTGCAAGGAAGCTGCCATGTGCATCGACCATGCTTTGAAGTCAGTCTGGTGCGCGAGCTGTGTAGTAAGATGTGCATAAAGAAGCTGAAATGTGCATCGACCATGGTGCGCGGGCTGTGCAGTAAAATGTGTGTAAGGAAACTGGCCTATTCCACGATAAATCGACAAGGCCATAACACCCAATATTTTATATTTTGATGACAATATTTATGTGGGGTTATCTGATGCGCCGAGTCCAGCTGTGCCATTTTAAGAAAGATCAGGTCGACGGTCAAGGAGCCTAGGGCATTTCTGAGATGTCACCAAACAAGGGTGTCTTTTGAGGTCCTTAATACAATGAAGAACATTCCAAATTGTGCAAAAGTATATATTGGTGAACTCACAATGACCCACTACATCTTTTGGCTATTTCGAAATTATTGTTTACGGGATATTTGAAATCATGACATCGTGACCTAAGATCACGTGACCTACTTTAACTATCGCAGTCACAGGGGTTTGAAAGGGGAAAAGAAGTCGTCTTTCAAAGCTTTTTTTTTTTTTAGGGGGTTTTGCCCAAAAAAAAACCAACACCTCCCTTCAAAAAATAGGCGTTAAAAGTACAACCCAAACACCAACCCCCCCGCCCCCAAAACCCCCCCCCACCAAAAAAGAAACAAATTACCTCATAACGTAACCCTTTACTCCTTGACAACATTAGGCCCAAGACACCCTTGCCCCCCCTTACCAACTGACCCATTGCATTTTTTAATAAAGGAAATAAATATAAAAATTCCCAAAATTCTTTTTTTTTATAAGTTAATGCATATACAAATCACAATCCACCCCCCCCCCCTCACCTTCTCTTTTTTTCCTAATAAACCATTAAACCACGGTCCCTCCCCTCACCCCCCCCCCCCCCTTGTAATTTGGGCTTTTGTCGCGGGGGGGGCCTGGGGGGCCCTGGTCCCCCCCCTGCCTGGGGGCCCGGGGGGGGGGGGGGGTTTTGTTTGTTTTTTTTTTTATTTGGCGCCGGCCGTTGGGTTTTTTGCCTTTTGGGGGGGGCCCCGGGGCCCCGCCGGGGCCGCGGCCGGCCGCCCGCCCCCCCGGGCCCCTCCCGCCCCGGGCCCGTGGCCCCCGGGGCGGGGGGGCCCCGGGCCCGCCCCCCCCTGTTAGTTATTGTGGTTTAGGGGCGCATCGACTGCACAGGTCATATAGCGCCCATAACTCAGTCATTTATACATAAAAGCGCGTGAACGCCATTTCGGACGAGTTATAAGACCATGTCGAATCTGTTCATGATAAAACTGGTGCTAACCATCAGTTGGATCAGTATGCTAATGGCCGGTGTAAATCACTGAAAATCGAATTTCCAAGAGGAATTTGAAAAGTTGTGCCGAGTGAACAGCGTGATATTCGTCTCCTAATACTTCCCGAAGCGAGACAGGGGAACGTCCAAAGTGACGTCTCCGTTCGTGGGCAAGCCGGGGACATGAAACTAAAATGTGTCGCAGACAATGGTGCCGTGCATTTCGGGCACAGCGGCGTCTCGCCACCACCCAGAAGATATCGGTGTGTTGCATAGGTACGTCCCACGCGCAGTCGACACAGAGAAACCTCGTGACGTCTGTTTCGCTGAGAGGATGAAGCCCAGTCACCAATACAAGGCTTTCCAGTTTTCAACTTGTTTGCTAGGGAGTCCCAGCTTGCCTGCCACTTACTGAGAATAAATCCCTTCACATCCGAGTAAAAGTCCCTCGCAGGGAGGGGCAGGGAACGTGTGCACGGGGCCCATGCACCTCGTTTCGCCGCAGCATCCGCGGCTTCGTTCCCACGGATTCCCACATGGCTCGGAATCCAACTTAGGACAATCGTTTTCCCAGCGCAGGTCAGAGAGCAAAGCCTACATAAAATATCTTGCGCAAGTGGGTTCGATGGGTAGAACGCACTTAGAGTGGTAAGACTACTGAGTGAATCGGTGTAGACTATATGCAGCATTTCATCACATGTTTCAATAAAACTCAGTGCCTTGTCTAGGGCAACCAACTCAGATGTATACACAGATGAGTGTGCCGGCAAGGAGAAAGTCCTGACAGTTGTGCCCATCACAAACGCACATCCAACACCAGATTCTGTCTTCGACCCGTCTGTATAGGTGTCTGTAAAATGGCGGTAGGATGACATCAACTCCAGCGCCCGGAGTCTAAATTCCTCAGGAACCACGTCGCACTTTTTGAGACTGGACAGTGATACGTCAATATCGGGTGAGGTGAGGGTCCAGGGAGGGACTTGCATCGATCCGATGCGCATCACACCGCGTAATCTTATATCGCTGTCCTCCAACAGAGCACGAATTCTAGCACAGAAGGGAGCAGAGCTAACAGGCCGTCTTCTTCTGAAGATAGCCAGAGTGCTTCGCGAAAACACTGCACGGTATGTTGGGTGATTTGGGAACTGACGCAACTTAAGTGCATAGCGCATGCCCAGCAGTTCCCGACGCATAGAGAGGCACGGTTCGTTCGCATCCACCAACAGACTGGCAATCGGTGAGGTGCGAAAAGCACCAGTGATAATACGGAGTGCTGTGTGATGCACTGTGTCCAGTGTCCGTTTTGTGGTCAAAGCTGCGCCGTCGTATACAAAACTTGCATAGTCAAGTTTAGATCGAATCAGGGAGCGATACAGTTTGAGCAGGGTTGATCTATCTGCACCATATGATGTTCGTGCAACCATCTTCATGACATTCATGGACCTAAAGCACCCATCCCTAAGCATTTTGAAATGATGCCTATATGTTAGCCGGCTGTCGAGCAAAACACCGAGAAATTTGACAACTTTCTCGGTTGGGATTTCCGAGCCATACAATTTGATCTTCATATCCGGGCAGCTTCGACGCCGGCAAAAATGCATGGCGACCGTCTTTGTTGTCGAGAAGCGGAAGCCATTCAGCTTCGTCCAGCGTTCCAGCCTTGCGACGGAGAGCTGCAACTGTCTCTGCGTTATTGGAGTGGAAGTGCTGGAAGTCCAGATCGTGAAGTCGTCGACGAATAATGCACGGGATATTGACGGCGACAGAACAGAGCCGATATCGTTGATCATAACAGCGAACAGGGCCACACTCAAGACACTGCCTTGGGGGATGCCGTTTACTTGCTGGAACCATTGCGAGAAGTGAGCACCAACACGGACTCGAAACCGGCGGTTTGTTAAAAAGTTTTTGAGAAAGACAGCCATGGAGCCTCGCAGGCCATAGTCGCGTAACTTCATAAGAATTCCATGTCGCCATGTGGTGTCGAAAGCGCCCTCTATGTCGAAAAACACAACCCCAACATGACGGTGCTGTGCGAAAGCTGCCCGAATTGCGGTGTCAATTGTAACGAGGTGATCAATGGTGCTTCGGTTTTTCCTAAAACCACACTGAGCATTGGATAAAATGTTTCTGTCTTCCAGGTACCAAGACAGCCGAACATTTACCATTCGCTCCATCAGCTTGCATATAGACGAAGTTAAAGATATGGGGCGATAATGCAGTGGCTCGAGCCCACTCTTTCCCGGTTTCAGAACAGGTATAATGATAGCTTCGCGCCAGGACTCAGGAAACTCGCCGTTCTCCCACAGAGAGTTAAAAGCAGTAAGCAGACTATCTCGTGCGCATCGGGGAAGATGTTGGAGCATTTGGTTATGCACTAAATCTGGACCCTCGGAGACATTCCTCAGGGAGCGAATTGCTGAGGACAGCTCCGCCGCGGTAAATCGCTCGTTATAGGTAAGCTGTTCCGAGGTGGAGAAATCCACCCTTGCTTTTTCGCTACGGTGGCGATGTCGCAGGAAGTCGGGGTCGGTGTTCCCGCCTTTGCTTCGTTCTGCGAGTGCTTGCCCAATTTCGTTGGCCACTTCCGAAGGGTTCATGATAGTCTCCCCACGTATCTGTAAAACCGGCAGTGGAGCCGAGCAGTGGCGCCCGGATATTCTTTTGATGCGAGACCAAACATCCGTTAGGGAGTGGAGCGGTTTAGTTGGCCAACGTATTTCGTCCAGGATGCTCGCTTTGCGTCTCGTACGATGCGCCGTGCATGAGCCCGGGATTTTCTGAACATTATCAGATTTGTAATGGTACTGTTTCGGTTAAAAGTCCTAAATGCACGCTTGCGGGCCCGAATAGCCTCGCGGCACTCGTCCGTCCACCACGGCACTGGGATACGCCGAGGCGCCACAGAGGTCCTCGGAATGCATTCTGTGGCTGATTCGACGATGACAGAAGTAAAAGCAGACACCGAGAGTGGACGGCTGTTGGGGGCAACAGTGAGCATATTTTCGAGCTTGGATTCGAATTCACTCCAGTTGGCTTTGCTAAGGTGCCATCGCTGGGGCCTAGCACCAAGAACCGTTTCGGTTTGGTGTTCAAGCCAAACCGGAAAATGGTCACTTCCCAGCGGATCTTCAGCCACAGACCAAGTAAAGCACTGAGCTATCTGCGGACTACTAAGACTCAGGTCTATAGCAGATGTACTCCCGGAAGGAAGAGTAATATGGGTTGGCGAACCGTCATTTAAAAGACACAACGACTCAGCATCGATAAAACGTTCTAAAAAACGCCCACGAGTGTTGGTGGTGTTACATCCCCACACTGTGTGGTGGCAGTTGAAGTCTCCAAGGAGTAAAACAGGTGGAGGGAGCTCCAGCATTAACAGGCTAAGCTGTGCCGAGGGGATATTTAGCATCCCCCGGTGGCACGTATAATGAAACAACTGTTATTGCACGGCGGTCGAGGTTCACACGTGCAGCAACTGCCTGGAGGGACGTCTGTAGCAGCAGGTGCTGCGCTGGAACACTGTGGTGGACAGCTAGAATAACGCCACCATGTGCAATTGTGTCGGCAGACAAGACATCCTTCCGAAAGACAGAATAGCCTTTAATGGTGCATTGCACGCTTACAGAAAGCTTAGTCTCCTGGAGACATACAACAGTGGGGTTGCGACAAGATAACATTCTTTGTAGGTCAGTAAAATTTGACCTAAAGCCCCGCATATTCCACTGTAAAAATAAAGACGGCATTTTGCTTGTTGACTAGGGTTGACTAGGTTAGTAACAGTAATAGGTCAAAGTATGAACACGTACAGGTATATAAGATAGATGAAGTAGTCAGTACTAACTATGACGGATAACATGCGTTTTTTTAAAACTGTATCTCCGTTCTCCCCCCGAGCGAGGGGATCGCTGATGACTCAGAGGTCATATCTCCACCCGGTCCAAGGGACTGGGTCCTGGGGCGGGAGCTCGGCGATCCATGGTCCGGCGGAGAGCCAGACGCCGGCATTCCTCGCTTCTGGGCGCCCAGCCTAGGGGGAGGCGGGGAGGGCCCATCTCTTTAGTCTGCCCTACTGCCGGTCCCTCAACCCGCCTTCGTGGCGATGGGGTGGCAGGCCTTGGGTGAGGAGCTCTGTCGGAGATTTGGCTGGCCCTCGCCCGTGTCCTCTCCGTCTGTGCAAGCCGCGCCCGCTTAGCATCGCGGGCGCGCCTCTCGGCTTCTTGGTAATGCAGGTCGATATCAGGTATCTGGCTGGGGCGATACGCATTACGGGACGGCGATGCAGGAGCAGAAGCAGTGGCTGAGGGTGGGGGTGAGGCCTGGCTCACGGAAAGAGGAGAAGGTTCAGGTAGGGAGGAGGTGGAGAGCATGGATTTGGAGGTGGTGGTGGGGCGTGTGGGAGGCGAAAGGAGGTTGGAGGGCGGATGGGTAGTGGATTTCGAGGTAGGTGACGGAAATGATGGGGAGGGGTTCGGATTTGGCGGAAAGGACCGGGGAGGCCTCTTGGACCGTTGGACCAGAGTCCATTCCCCACCCTCGGGGATTGGACGGGAGGGGGCCTCAGGTGGACAAGTGGGGCATACATTCGTACAGGGTGGGACTTCGGTCGCCTCGGCGCCATGTTGGGCTTGCTGCCCTGGTCTCGCGGGCGAAGCAGGGGGCACTCCGAAAGATCGAAGAAGAGTCGTGAGTTGTGCGATCAGGTCAGAGATGTTCGGCTGTGTGTGTTGTGTATCTACTAGAGTAGTTCTAGCTTCGCGGCCGGCCACCTTTGCATAGGTAACCTTGGGATGGATCCTATCATACAGATCTCGAGCCTCTCGAAAAGACACATTTTGGGTACACTTAATCGAAATTATTTCTCTCTCCTTCCTATTTGCAGGGCATGCCCTATCGAATGTGCTATGTGCACGTTGGCCCTCACCACAATTTATACACCAAGGTGATTCAGCTTTGCACTGATCCGTAGCATGCTCCGATGATCCGCATCTTCCACATGCGGGGCGATTACGGCAGAATTGGGTTGTGTGGCCATACTTTTGACATCGAAAGCACCGCATGGGACTGGGGACAAACCTCCTGACCTTCACAATGATGTACCCGACACGAACCGATTCAGGTAATTCCATAGAACTAAAAGTCAAGATTATGTTGTCTGTGGGCTGCACCTCTTGGCCTCTCTTCATAGTAATTCTTCTCGCCTGGATTACTCCATCGTCCGTCAGGCCATCAGTAATTTCAGCGTCACTAACACCTCTTAAATCGAAACAATTAATTACTCCCTTCGAGTGGTTTTTCGTTGAGTGTGTTTTTACAGTCATGGGTATTGTCAGCGTCTTTCTCCCTTGCTGGTCTCTAGCATAGTACACAAATTCGTTCGCCATCAGTGCTCTTTTCGCCTCCTCCGTGCGTTCAAACT
This sequence comes from Ashinkailepas kermadecensis, assembly GCA_034440615.1. Classification (NCBI taxonomy): domain Eukaryota; kingdom Metazoa; phylum Arthropoda; class Thecostraca; family Neolepadidae; genus Ashinkailepas; species Ashinkailepas kermadecensis. The sequence goes on from JAOTOM010002507.1 coordinate 41,152, forward strand.
CAACCTCTAAACCACCATCTCTAAGTTTCTCACATCTCTTGATATGTCCAAATCGATCACAGCCATCTCGTCGATGGAATGGAGAGAGAGAGGCCAGTTGCCTTGTTCCCTCAGCGGCTTGGAAAACAAGAATGCGGGGGGAAGGAATCCTTGTCGCTCCACCATTCGCAGATCGGTTCATTTGGTCATTAATGGTGGGGTTCGTGCTCTGGCCACTAGCACGTGGACCAGGGAGGGTTTTTGTGTTTTGAGTTGCCATGAAGTGTGTTTGTGTTCTGCTCCCCGGGCGCCCCACCACACAGGGGCCCAACGGGGGGGGACGCCTGGGCCCCGCGGACGGGAGGACGCCAGGCGCCCGAGGAGCTATACGGGGCAGGCGGCGCCTTCGCCCGGCCGGGAGAGAGAGACTCACCACCCCGACCGGGATCCAGCGCCGCCCACCACTTGACCCCAGCCGGCCGGGTCGGCAGACACTGGGGAGAACCCCAGGCCCCCGGCCCGAGGCGACCAGCCACTTGGCCCGCGTGAGGCCCCACGGGTCCGCCCGCCCCTCCGGGATATCGGGACCAAAGAGGTGTGTTGGTCCCCCGCCACAACTAGCACCGTGCGACGGGGACCTCAACCTCCAGGACTCCGTCAACCCCGGGGGGCGGGCCGAGGGGGCGCGGCTACCCCGATAAAACTGAGCTGGAGGGCAAGACCGGGGAAGTTGTCCTACCTGCTCATGATAGGGAGAGTTGGTGTTGCAGGGCCAGGGGAAGGACATGGATGGTGAGATGAGATGGTCATTGGAATGGGAGCGTATGGATGGAAGGACGAGTGAGGCACTCCTAGTCTGGCCCCTCGCCGGCTCACCGATGGACTGGGAATCCGGGTCCTTGGGGCACTCAATCCCCCCCACCACGGAAAGGTGGTGCCTCGTCGGGGGCGCTCCTGGGGGGGGGGGGGCCGGCGCGGCCGCCGCCCCGCCCCCCCCCCCGGCCGGGGGGCGGCCCCGCCGGGGGGGGGGGGGGGGGGGGGGGGCTGGGGGGCCCCCCCCCCAACCCCCCCCCCCCCCCACCCCCCCCCCCCCCCCCCCCCCCCCCCCGCGCGGGAACCGCCCCCCAACGCCCCGGCCCCCCCCCCGGCCCCCCCGGCCCCGCGCCCCCCGGGGCGGCCCCTGGGGGCCCCCCCCCCCCCCGGGGGGGGCCGGGGGGGGGGGGGGCAGCACGCCAAGCCCACGCCGAGCAACCTCGGCGGTGGGGAAGATCAGTGCCAGGTCGTCCGCAAACGCTAGGCACTTGATCTCCGCGCGCTCCAGCGCACGCAGCAGGGGCTCCATTCCAATATTGAAAAGCAGCCCACTGAGCGGACAGCCTTGCCGAACACCCCGCAGGGTGTCGACACGGGCCGTCAGGCCTCCACCAGTGCGGAATCTGGTAGACGAACCCTCATATAGGTCACGTAGAATGCCCATAGCCTCGGCCGGAAGACCGAAGGCGTCCAGGACACTCCAAAGGTGTGAATGGGGGACCGAGCCGAACGCATTGGCCAGGTCGACAAACGCCACATGACACCCTTCATTGGAGCGACGGGCCCCATTGACCGCACACTGGATCACAAAGTTGTGCTCCAGCACACCATCAAAGGACCGGAAGCCCTTCTGACCGGGTGACAGGACATCTCCCGCCTCTGCCCAGGCGCTCAGCCGGTCCGCCCACACCCCAGCGTACAGCTTGGCCACCGTCAAGCCTAATGCTATCGGGCGCCAGCTGGCAGCCACGCTGGGGTCGCCACCCTTGTGGATCAGGACTGTCTCAGACTCCTTCCACGACGGCGGCACACGCTGCGCTCGCCGGCACAGCTCAATGCCGCCGCCAGGAGACAGTCGGGATCCAGGGCGCGCCACGCGGCATAGCGCAGGCCGTCAGCGTGACGTTCATTGCATCTTGCTTTGATACAAATATGAATTTGATGTAGCTGACTAGCTTGTGCGACAGATACTCAAACATGTCCTCCGCCGTCAGTATCTGGCTGTTAAACGGGCGCTTGAGGCTCTCTTGAGCCGCGGCATGCTATTCTGTTCCCCCGATGCCGTTGCAAGCGCCCTTGCCATGAGATGTGACAAAAAAAGCCACTCACAGGATACTAAAAAAAAAAAATGTCTCATGGTGATATACATCAGGGCCTCCTCTAAGGAATTTTCACTAGGTGGGATTTCTTGCTCATACCTAAACAGTATAATATGGCGTCACTGGCGGATCTAGCCTTCCTGTTTGTGGGAGGAAAACTTTCGGCACGGACCCCCCCTCCGTGGCGTACTAGAGCTTGCGTCATGGAAGGGGGCAAACTGATTTGGAGGGTGCTCAAGCTACCACTATTTTTGGTCTAAAGGCACCGGATTTCGACCAGTTTTTCAAAATGACATTTTTATTTATTTTTAATACAATAATTAGTGACCAACTTAGGTGTCCTGTGGAGGGGGCATAATCTATCACCATCATTTCTGAGCAACATAACTTAACCCTAACTCCACATCAGGTACAATGGCAGGTATCCAAAATTCTTTGGAGACCATCCCATTGAGGATGGAGAGGGAATATGTTCCCTCTTTGGTACACCACTGCGGCTGCTCATCGATTTTTTGTTTTGAGAGACCATCCCACTGAGGATGGGGAGCGGACATTTTCCCACTTTGATACGCCACTATGGCTGCTCATCGATTTCTTATTCAGTCGATGTCACCCTTCAGAGTAGAAAGACCCTTCGGATAATTTTATTTCAGGACCTGGTCTTAATTTTCCGGTGCTTAGGTTCATTCGATTAAGTCACAGTATGATTTTTTGGGGTAGAGTTCTATTCTTCGAGCTCCCGGTGCCATTTTTTCGGTGGCTCGGCAAGTTTCTTTTCCGGGGCCCGACGGTTTTTTGGGGGTCATGGACGCGATTTGTGAGACCGCAGTGTATTCCGAGTAAGAATCGATTTGTATGGGGCAGCTGCGACTAGGGGCAGCTGCGACTAGCTGCTCCTGCGCGACCTTTTCGTCCCAAGTGTGATTTCCAATGGCTGTGACGTGACTTTTAAGTCCCAGTACGATTGTTTGGGGCCTCGGCGTCATTTGTTTGGATCCCTAGTGCGAGGTTTAACGGCCCCGAGACGCTATTTTTTTGGTGGGGTGGGGGGTCAATACCTTTTGTAGGCCTTTGGCGCGATTGTTGGAACCACGGAGTGATTTTTAATGTCCGGATTGTTGTTTTTTTTATTGCCCTGGCTTCATTTGTTTGGGGTCCCGGTGATACTTTTGGGGCCCGGTGAGACCTGTCGAGCCCCTTGCGTGATTTGCAGGGGCCCAGACGCGAATTGTTTGGGCCCCAACGAAATATCCTGGGGCCCGACCTCTTTTTGGGGGCTCCAGCGCGATCTTGAAGGACACCGATACTTTTTTTCTTTTTTTACCTCAGCGTGATTTTCAAGTGTCCAGGCACGAAATTTTGAGGCCACCAGCGTGATTTTCAGTAGACCCAGTCCAAATTTTGGGCGTCAAGCGCGATTTTTTTGTGTGGCCCGGACCGACATTTTTGGCCCCAAGCGTGATTTTCAGGGGCCATAGCTCATACTTTCCGTGCCCACAACGTGGTTTCAAGGGGCCCCGGTCCAACCTTTTGGGTCCACAGCGTGACTTTCAGTGACCCCGGCACTTTTCGCGGCCCCAACAAGATTTTCAGTAGCCCAGCCGTATTTCGGTTCTGAGCGCTATTTCGGGGAGCCGGCCCGACCTCTTGAGGCCCCCAACGTGATTTTCAAGGGCCCCAAGCGACTTTTGGGAGTTCCGGTCCCACGTTTTGGAGCTCAAAGCGTCGTTACTAGAAGTCACGGACATATTTTTGGGCCCACAATGTGATTTCCAAGGGCCTCAGTGCGATTTTGGATTCCCGACGACATTTACAGGGACCCTGTGCGACATTTTGGAGTCCTTAATGTGCTTTTCAGGTGCCCCGGTGTGAATTTGTGGGCCCCAGCAGCATTGTCAGGGGGGTCAGGCGCATTTTCAACCACGGTGCGCTTCTTGGGAGCCCCACGACCACTCAGGAGGTGGGGGCAACTGCCCCTTTTGCCCGGAGAGTGTCTGGGTTAGTGTCGCCTGGGGGAGGAAAGCCGATCACATTTCACCACGTTATACACCTTGTCTTCTTTTTTTATAAAGGCATAGATGCCTGTATAAAAATAAAGTTAAGCTATCTAACGAAGCTAGATCTAGCTTCGTCTGTTTCTTCATTTTAGCAACATCAAAGAAAAGACCACAAATGAATATCTAGCCCGTCAGCTCTTATCAGCTCATGAGGTCACTCATGTGCGGCCTGGCTCGAGTCGCCCCGTTCTTCGGTGGTGTGCGTAGAAGTAAGAACATGTTTTTGTAATACCACCGTTAATAGACCGAATAACTGGCTTTGTAGTATACATTTATTATAGAAACATTTAACATTTGAGCCTTCCTCGTTGCTTTGACCTCAGCATAAGTGCTGCCAACTTACAACCATTTTTGCCTTCTTGATAAAATATACCGTTCAACGAAATAAAAAATAACTCCCGCTGCTGGAACTATGCGAAGGATTTTTTGGTTACTTTCTCCATTGAATCTCCCTTGACTATGTGGGATTTTTCACTCCACTAGGTGGGATTTCACGGTACTAGGTGGGACGCATCCCACCTAGTTAACATGTTAGAGGAGGCCTGACACACATTGACGAAGTGATGCTTATTCGTATACCGCCGTATGTGAAATGAATATATTTTGTAGGTCAGGTACTGCGGTCCGAATTGCTGGGATAGGCCGTTGCAGGAACGCTCGCACCATGTCGGCTTTGTGCGACGGCATGTTGGCGTACCGTCAGAAATACAGCAGCAGCTTTGGTGGCACAGTACCTCGTCCTCACGCCAGTATACTACAAACACGGTACACGGCACACTGGGACGAATCCCAGTGGAAGCCCTGAGCTGCATCATGCACCAAAAATGAATAATTTTCAGCGAAATCGTACTAGACAATCACTTCGCCCTCCTTGCCTTGGTGTACGTGAAGTGCTAACCTTGTTTGTCAGCTACAAAATGGTGTCTGGTGAGCTTCACGGTTTGCTGGCTCAAATGTCGCATGCTTTCCTCTTTGGTCTAGACTATTTATGTGAGTGTACAGCGATTCGTGCTCATCCACTGTTTGTACCTAATTTCATTATCCATGTCATCATCTGGGGCTAAATCACCTTCACTCTCTTCTCCTGATTTGTCCGCGATAATAATCCTCAGAAAGTTCATCACCCCGTCTTCACCAAGGCATTCATCACAGTTGTGCATCATGCAATCACGGTTTTCCGTGCCACATACAGCGTGATCGAGGAGGTTACGGTATTTGAGACCGGGAAGGCCGAGAGCGGATATGAGCAGGTTTGGGTTTTGATGATAAGTGCACATGCACACCGAATACGTCCCACTCCTGCCTGCCAAGACACAATGCTTCGGACGAAGGGCAGCAAAAGTTAAGAAACTGGTGCGAGGGTTTTCAGCTTTCTGCTTGTATAGATCATATATCTCACACAAATTTCCCGAAGCAAGGCTTTTCTGAGCTTTACTTTTGGTTCCATCAACATGTCGCACCGTGACACGGTCGGTCTTGCCGAGGCACATCCGGCTGATCGGGTCCGACTGATAAAATAGCTTTACTTTCACCTTGACTGCGTCCGATATTCTCATAAATTTCTTCGCTTCACAGGCAGCACGTTCAGCGAGAGTGAGCAGTGCGTACCCAACACAGTGCCACCCCTTGTTGGTGCCCTTCCTGATATTTCACTACATTCGCAGATTTTTTGTTTCGAGAGGCAATAAATGGTTGTGCGAATGGTTTGTCAGTTATCGGTATGTGATTGCAATATTGTGGATGCTACTCTCTCCTTGTAATCCATGGCAGGGTATAACTCATAAATAATCTACTACCACAATTTGGAGACATTTCTGCCATTTTGTTTAACCCTTGACCTCACAAGTTAGAACCTTGTGCAACACAGCATTCAAGATCAGATGACTAACATTATCATCCCATCACGTGCCTTGAATGTCAAAAGCCTTGTATTTCAGTAATATACCGTTCTAAATATATATTCATACAGGCAACTATAAACGCGCAAAAACAACCATGCATGCCTAATTTTGAACGGATATGCAAAGTTTTAGGAGCATGACACTATTTTGCGGTTTTTTTGCTTAGAAAGATAAGATATCGAACTTCACTTCTGCACTTTTCAAATCGCATTGTAACTTTCCCGTAAGGTAAAACAGGTCACGTGACCTTAGGTCACAATGTCACGATTTAAATTATCCCGTAAATGAAAATTTCGAAATGGCCAAAAATGCAGTGGGTCATTGTGAGATCACCGATATATACTTTTACACAATTCAGATTGTTCTTCATTGAGTTAAATATCTCAAAGGCCACCCTTGTTAGGCGACATCTAAAAAATTCCCGAGGCTACAACTCCCTGACCGTTGATCTGATCTTTCTTTAAAAGAATAGCGCAGCTGGATTCGGCGAATCAGATAACCCCACACAAATATTTTCATCAAAATATAAAATGTTGGGTGCTATTTTGGCCCTTCCGCTTGGCGATTTGTCGTGGAATGGGCCAGCTGACATGTGTATCGACCAAACTTTGAGGGAGGTCTGGTACGCCAGCTGTACAGTAATATGTGTATAAAGAAGCTGACATGTGTCTCGACCATGCTGCAATGGAGTCGCAGAACGTTCAAGAGGACCTTATGTGAGATGCGACCTCACTTTTCACACCAGGTCAACACTGGATTGAGATGCTAAATATTGCTAAAGGGTTGCATAATGTCCATCGATGAAGGGAATCACATAGGGGTCAACAATACAGATTAGACAAATCAAGGTTTGGGACAGTTAAAACGCCAACTAGTTTTCACTGACAGGGTAAATCAATAGAACAGGCCAATTGGTCATGTACTGGGGAGTCCATTAAATGATTGAAAAACAGGGTTCATAAATTATTTAGGTATGCCAATATTATTTTTTAACTCATTTTTAAACTCTTTAAAAAGTTGTGCAGTGGGGTGAGGGTGGGGAGTTCTGGCCTTACGATTCGACCGTTGTTGCATAGCGTCGCCAATGTCTCAATCCGATTGGTCGACTGGCGAAGAGGAGCGACATGTGGGACACAAGCCCACAACCTTGCGGTTGAGAGACCTAACCATTAGGTTACTCGCCTCCAAATTGGGGGGGGCGAGGTGCAAACAGGTGTGCATTGTGAAGGTACGGCCATGGAGATCCCTCGATAGGTAGTGAAGGGACCCTCACTACAATTGCTTGAAAATATGGTCGATAATATATCTTGTGTCGCTGGCGTTCATGCCAATGAGGTCAAGAAGAACCTTTAGTTCTTTCACGACGCATTCGACAGCATCGATTAGTTTCTCCAGAACTTCTGATGTAACATTGATCAGGGTGCTCCAGTTTTTTTCACCTCTTTTTGTGGTATCTTCCCGTCATCGGATTAACCCAGATGGGCCCCATGCGGCTCTAATTAACCCAATTACGGTAGGTTTTTTTCTCGCCTAAATATGAAAGGGGGCCGAGTCCGCCTCTCCAGTAAGATCTCGGAATGTATTGGGACGATTTGAAAACGAATTAGCTCGAGCTAATTCTACAGATCTGACCAATATTTTTAAAATGTCAAAATGTCAAAATAACCGCAATTGCGAACTCAGGTGGCAAAAATAGGGGGGGGTGAAAAATAGGGAAATTGATCAAAACCAAATGGGGCTGTTTGTATTTGGCACGGACAAAATTGTTCATGGTTCAATTGTTCATGGTACATCATCGTCAATGGGCTAAAACACCATTCGTTGGCCATTTGCGTACTTATAAAACATCCAATGGCGTCGCCGGAAGCCCAATGAAAGGGATATTTTTTTTATTGCTGGTAACTGTTGTTCTTGATTTTACGACGCGTCGAATGTTGGATCACAAAGCGTCGCTAATCTCTCACGTCGATTGGTCACAGGTGGGATTCGAACCCACAACCTTTCGATTGGGGGACGACGTCTGACCCCTAGACTACTAGCTCCTTTGTTGCTGGTCCTTCTCCGCAGTCACTGCTACCAGTGCTTATTATGCTGCCATTATTACATAATACCATAGTTACCATGAGGTTTTTGTCCAGAGGCGTCGTCAGGAAATTATACCAAGGAAGATCCTGAGGGGCCTGAGTGGCAAGGTAAGGCAACGCAAGTATAAATATTGGGCATTGGTTATGATGCAACTATGGTCTGAACAGCAACAAATTAAAATATTCAGGTGCATGTGCTGTTCCTGTGTATTCGCAAAAATGCGTTGGAAGTGCTTTGCGATATTCGCTCTTGAAGCCGCCTGACAGTTATAAAATGAAAAGTTCGGCGCCAAATACAAACAAAAAGAAAGACAGGAAAAGTTACCGAATGGCATGCTCCTTCACAAAGGGTCAGAAACGGCATGCAAATCACAAGGGGGCGGAGACCACCCCTACTGGGATGGGGTTAAGCCAGTATACACCTTATTTCCTTCATGATCCACTTGTTGGCACCAGCATACAATAATTCGTCTTAGATGGACTCCCGTCTACCACCGCATGCCACAAAGGCGTACAAATTGTCTGCATTCAACTTAACAGCGATCTTGTTGCAATGGCCGTTTCCCTGTTCTGGCTGCATTACTCCTTGTATTAAGTATGCATACCACATAGATTGGGCACTCACGTCATCTACAATACTCATTTAATCAAGTTAAATGATCAATAAATAAAACTGAGTCATTGTTACCGATACCAAAAACACACCTTCAATTATACGCTATTTGTTATTGAGTGGCAGTGTTCAAATAGTGTTTTTTTTCGCTAAGTGTGAGATGTGGAGTGAAATACAGTAGGATGTCGAAATTCGCACTGAAAATGTCAGTTTAAATACCCTTATGTCATTGGGACTCAATTTTGAGCCGATAGCGTACCTATAATTGCATCTTTTTCCTGTGTTCCACACATACCTAATTCATGGACAGGCAGATATGTCAACCTCAACAGTCCATATATAAATGCTAGACTGGTTTTGAACAACATACCACATCATAGGTAGGGCGTCGGTAGTTCAGTGGTTAAGCTAAACGTCTGGCATGCCAGAGGTGCGGCGTTCGATTCCCGTGGTGCCCGCCCTTCCTGCCAAGGTGAGAGGCAGGCGACGCCATATAACCTCAGTCGCTGAGTGCGTCCTAAGGCTTCAACCAACGACAACCACATTATAGGTAATTGCTTTACTTCAAATTGTGTTGCGAGATATTTTCGTGTTTCACACTGCGTAATGGTGAGCACACGCGTGATATTTGTAAATGAGATGCTGTTGGAAATGAGGTATACACATTTCATGAACACACATGACGAAGCAAGATGTCGGTACTTACTTAGAAAGGATATCGATTGAGTGTTCAGAAAGTGGAACATCACACACTATTTCACGGATAATTTATCACTGTTGTGCGGTTTATTTGGTGAAATCAACTGGCCACAAACACAAATCAAATAGATAAGCCAGCTTGATGACAGCGAAAGCATAACAACATGCCAATGGGGTAGCGGGCGCATTAACTGCGTCGGTTATTGAGAGCCACAGACAACATCGTATGCCGATTTACAACAATGGCTGTAACACATACGCACACACACACACATATACGCACACACACATACACATATACACACACCACACCCTAATGTTGCTGAGGAAGTGAACACACGTCACGATTCCTCCGCAAGTATGACCGGCCCTCCAAACGAGTGTTGCGTCGGCGGTGACTATGCAGTTGCCGCAACATTTTATTCAGAAAGCACTACTTCCACAGCGACCTGACGAGAAAAAAGTGGCGTACTACATACCCGGACTTTCTTGGCCTTCCTGATCTGTCTCCATGGCAGATCGAGGATGACGTAGATCGGCAGGGTGATGACATCATACACAAACACTACGCTGGCCACGAGACCAACGCCGAGTGAAACGAGCAGGTTGTTCATCTTGAGACTCTGCCGGCGAGACACCGCAGTCAAACAGTGGTTCACGAACGTGTGAGCGGGGACGTAGTCAGGTGATAGCGCTCCTCCGTTAGTCATATGAAGCTTGCCATTTCCAAACGAGGTGTATACGGAGGCTCATTGCCACCGCCGGAGGCATCCTTCCGAGAGCATAGGAGGTTACCGTTCCCGCTGAAAGAGGCCACGCCAAACATTGAGAAGCCTTCTGTACTGCAAGACTACTTTCGTCTGTAGAACATCCTCTTGGGACTGTATGGGGTAACATATTCACTACCCACAACTGCCTTTTTGCTTCTTGTAGAGCCACTTAGCCAAACCCTTCTCCCCACGAATGGTTCGTATCCTGTCGAAATCCCAACCATGACCATTTTTGCACGGAAGTAAGCGCTGGTCAGAGGCAAACCCTATTACACCCTATTTCTGGCAGCATGCCTGAAATGTCGCTGTACTCCGTCCGGTGCACGTGCCTTATCAACTAGCTAAATTTGACATCACTTCCCGTCCTGAGTCCTTAATTGACTTCTTGGTAGATAAGATGGCTGTCCTGGGTCATCAATAGACTCTTATTCGTACAGAACGTGTTATTTGGGTACAGAAGAAAAGCTTTCCACAGCTCACAATAAACATTGTCTTCCCGCATGAAGGTCCAAGTTCAGAACAAAATGCACGTAAAATAGTCCTCCGCCGTGCGCACGTGCTACGCAGCAAAGTTGAGAACAAGTGTTCGAGACTGTCTCGCAAAAACAGAAAACAAATATCTGCCGCGGGTCGGCAACGGCAGTCGAACCGAAAGCAAATATCCGCCGCGTGTGCGTGCGCGCGTGCCTGGAAGGGAAAACTCCTCGGGCACGGAGCGGAAAATGCTTTAAAAACAACGCAAGGCAAACATTGCCGCTGACTGAAAACTTGCGGAACAAATATCTCAACCAGGGCTGGAAAAATAGGCTGGTCCTGGATTTTTGGCATACAGAACATTATCCTCTGCAAATAAAAATATCCTCCCATTGTATCTCCTTTGTGGGCTGAATCCTGTTGTTTGACGATGAATTGCTCCATGATAAAATGCTCAAATTCACTGCAAACTAAAATACCGATGTTGGAGGTTTGACGAAAAACATCCTCTCCATATTTCATTACTCAAACTTTTCCACATACAAAATTACCAATTGTATTACCGGTTATAGTATATCATTTATTTGCACAGATCACCAATAGAGGCAGGGTTGAGACAAGGTTGATGAACTAACAGTTAAAGTCAAGGTTGAAAGCATATCAATAAATACATAGATATGGACAATAATGTGGAGACTAAGGGAAAAACGTGCTGAGGTCTGATATACAGAATACAAAGAGTAAACAATGCGACATATCGCAGTACATGTCTAAAAAAGCTGCACTGTTGCCAAAGAAGTCAGAAGAAGCTCAGGCAACGTGGCACACTCAAAACAAGTTTGCTGTCTTCGGAAGCCACCACAGAAAACCTGAGCGAACTGTTTCAGTTCGTGCATATGGCACAGCAAGCAGCTTTTGCGCGCGAGTTGATCGGCACGGCACATGTTAGTTAGTTATTTGGGCTTTAGGGTGCGTCGACAACTATGGCCATGCACGGCACGGGACGGCACAAGCAAAGGCAATTGACTGAGGAGGGTTTGTGAGTCTAGTTTCCGAGAACATCTTCTTCTGGAAAAGGGGACCATGATGGGTTCCGTGCCATTTAAGGAATGTGATTTTGAAGTGACGGCTGAGAATATCATAGGAGAGCGATAGAGGCATCCCGGAGATATGATTTAGCCATTTTCACTTCACAACATACCGTTTTTTTATCCCTCATGGCGCCTGTGATACACGTAATCCAGGATATTTCTGGGCATGTGATGAACTGTTTATGCTGGCGATCTTTAAAACAGGTCGTGCTCATAAGATAATAGGCTTCAACAATGCAAAGCCAACCTGTTATCCTTTACAACCTCGCCATCCCATTAAAAAAACACTCCTAAATTCCGATGTAAGTCTAGAAATGAAAGAAAAAGCTCAACAACAAACAACGGAAACACACTCACATCTTGAAAAAAAATCAGCGTGAAAAACTGTCGCATGAAACTTACAGCCTTAATGCCTACTTAATAGTCCGCATTTTAACTTCCAGTGCCTGGCATACTCATACTCTGGGAACGATCCAGGCCATATCTCGGTGATCCTACCTGATTTGGAACATTTGGACGACATTATTTGCCATTGTATATCTTCCGCTTTTTCTTGAAGCCCATCAGACAAAATTATGCACGAAAACGGTTCTGTAGTTTAAAACTAGTACCTGGAGACCAGGCCTGACGTAGCTTTTCTAATTTCGCATATCTCTTGTCTACACAACGTCATGATAGTTTGGACATGCCTTCTGCGATTAGGTGCTGACACATCCTTCAATATATGTCTAAAATTCCTATTCAGACGAGGTCCTGACCTGATTTTAACCTGCTCTAGCTTCGTGATATTGGAAGACCTTAAATAGATTAGCTATCTTTAAACAAAAACGGCACGGGTAGTCATTTGAGACCCACGGTACGAGGGTTAACAATGTTACGATTCGTAAGATGGTTCTACGGAACGTTCTGCCACATCCTTTCAATTAGTTCAGCCATACATAAGGCTTTCTGATAGCACGTGAACTCTACCATTACTGCTGGAAGCCTTCTTGCTGTCGAACGTTCTCTGCATCATCTCAGGACGGCCATCAATATATGATGCTCGCATTTTATCACCTACATCCCCCAACAAATAACAGCTCTCCTCTAAGCACCCAGCCTGATCATGAAATGATTTGACCTGACCATGATCATGTCCTCCTCATCAGTGTCCATCACTTCCGAAGCCTCAGTGGCCGTTTCAGTACTGCCACCGTGCTGGACAACCCTTGCTACTCAACCACACCCAAATCAATACGAACTTGTGACCTTTCAGCCAGCCTGCTGCACGACGTACGGTGCGGAGGCCTGCCGCAGAACGTAACAGCAGTTGGTGGAGGGCTGCCGCAGAACGTAATAGCAGTGGGTGGAGGGCTGCTGCCGGCTAGGTGGCCACCTCCGCACGCCACGGCTCGACACGCTCTCCTCGTGGCCGCTCCGTCGACTGCCGGTCGACTGCCGGCCGACTGTCAGCCGGGGGCCGGGGGGCCGGGGGGCCGGGGGGCGGGTGCCGCCGTCAGTGGCGAGGTGCCGGCTCAGAGGGCAGGCCACGCCCCCGGCATGGCTGCTACTATGGCGATCGACCGGCCGGCCGGCGCGACACGCCACATCGAGTGTAATTCCACACCTGGATAGTCGGGCAGATTTCCTCCGTGTGGCGAGGCAGTGTCGGCGGGCCAGCTATGCAGTGGAACACACCGACATCACCAAGCCAGATGGGGTCACAGGCTGGTCTCTTCACCCCTGCACTACACTCGATCGAAAACGCATATATCGCTGATGAAAGACCGATTCAGAACGAACAACGCACTCAGTCAAGCTTTGCCCGCTCATTGTCGATATAAAGCGCCTATGAAGCGTTGCACGTGCAAAGATCCGTCCCCGTAAAGCTAAAACCGCAGATAAGTCGAATATTCGTGATTATCAATCATAGGTGCCTTGCCTTCAGTGTGTATACAGTCACCCGCCTTTAAGCATGCTTGCATAACTAAAGTAACACCGGATGCGTCTCGCGATAGATGCATGCGCCAAATTGTGTTTCTGACGGAAGAACCAAAAATCGTCATTTTCAGTTCAGGTTCAGTTATCGTGTCCAAAGCGCCCTTGTAGATGATCATCGCTTCACCTATTCAAAGTTTCGATCATACAGTTGCAGGTGGAGTATCGCCAGCAAATCTTCGGTTACCAACTCCAAAGACGATGTTGCTATAAAAAAAGAATTGGTGATGTAAAAGTGTTTTGCTGTAAAAGCGATGAGCGCGCCATCAGCCATTACTCGCCATTACTTTACATTACAGCCATTCCAGCCAAGCGCGCCATTACTCCCCGGCGTGCTGGACTCCAGACACTCGGGCACAAACCAAACCTCCCTGGCGCGCTGGACTCCAGATACCGGAGCACAAACCAAACACTTGACCCATTTGCCACTCAGCAGTCAAAGTGGATGGCCAGTGCTGGCTTCGGCGAGAGGTGCATGGAAAGTTACCTCGCGCGGGATACCGCCACAAATACATTTTTTTGAACAAAGATATATTTCAGAGGAGATATTGTGGCTAAAGGTAGTATATCTAAAAATAAAAAGTGCAAATCTAGCTCCGAATCATACACGTTAGCAAGCATAAAAATAAGAGAACGCATTTGACTTTGAGTGAAGAAACCAGAACGCAAAACGGACAAGCCAGCTATCACGGTTCAAAAGCGTAACGGTCGGGTCGGGTCGGGTCGGGCCCAGCCGTCGCTTGCAGTGAACAGGCGACCAGAGCAACTGTCGAGCTGCAAGAAATATCGCCATATCCGGAACCACCACCACTCCTCTTGTCTGATCACTACGCTTCCTTAAATGAGCGTCGCTGCGGGCTTTCGGTAGGGGGATGGGACGACGACAGATATTTTTAGTCAATTCTTTCCATGCAACACCACAGGCGTAACTTTACAGGTAAAGAAGGCTGGGCGGACGCGTCTCCGCCGTCCACGCGGTGGCGCCGCCCATGTCGCGCATTGGATCAATATACCATGTGGTGCCCGAAATGTGGCGAGCTGAATTAAAATTGAGGTCACATCACAGTTCTGATCAGATGTTCGGATTAACGGTAATAACAATGCATCCGCATCGAAGAACCTTGGGTGCTAGTACCTGAGGACCAAGGGGGCCGTGACGCAAGGCCTTGAGTGCTAGTACGTGTGGACCAAGAGGGCCGTGACGCAAGGCCTTGGGTGCTAGTACGTGTGGACCAAGAGGGCCGTGACGCAAGGCCTTGGGTGCTAGTACGTGTGGACCAAGAGGGCCGTGACGCAAGGCCTTGGGTGCTAGTACGTGTGGACCAAGAGGGCCGTGACGCAAGGCCGCAGCACACATGCCATATTCGTGCACTTCGGTCATGTTAATTGGACAAACACGATCAAAGGACTCTTTTGGAGTGTCCGCACCCTATTCGATTCCTGGATCCAAGCACGGTGTAGAATAGGGTTCCTCTGTGTGCACTGCAGGAGTGGGATACATTCAGTTACACCAAATGCGCATATTATGTTAGAAATGCGTCATAGGCTCTTAGGATGACCTATGCAGTCGATGCGCCCCCAAAACTACAAAGGCTCTTAAGATAGTAGAGCTGGGGCCGGTCAAATTCAGGTCATGACCTCATCTCAATACGGTTTTAGATGTACATTGATACATTCGACATAACAAACCATACAATAAACAGCTGAAATTGAAAAGCGCGTGCATACCGAAATGATCAGGATTTATTTCAATACAAAGCGCGACTTCAGGTCAGGGCTCTTGGTCAAATGAGGATTTAAAGTAGAAAAATGTGTCTTCAGAAAAACATTGATAGAAATTATCTAGTGCAAAATTACACCCTCTGTGTATGCCAGGTTTCAAGCCAATATGAGGCCGAGTCATTGAGGTACGATCTGACATGTTCCAAAGGTTTCCAGTATGTATTCCAGGTGCTCTAGAGGATACAATATTGATTATTTCGACGTAGAAATGGCTGAACGTGGGTAATTTTGAACGCGGAGTTCATTGAAGATATGATTGTGGTCCCCAAATTCGATTTGAAATTCATGAATTCTTTCGAATTTTGGGAGTGAACAGTTTCCGTACAAAAAACTAACATTTTTGGACCTTTTTGCGACAAATACCAAGAAGGGTGGAATGCATGTGGCTTTTGTTTCCTGGCACTCATTTCCTTTTCCTGAGTGCCGCCTGTTTCGAAATTGTCATCTTCGACAGTTCAAACATTCACAGGCATTTGACCCTGATGCAGTGTTAAAATAATGGTTTTTCGTTAGATGCGAGATGTCGAAACTAGTACAGTGAAAAGTCGAAATTTGTCATGGACACATGCCAATTAAAATATCTATAGTTTAGTTCTTGCAACTCAATGTTGAGCAAATAGTGCACTAATAAGTGCATGTGCTTCGTTTAATTTATGGAACAACTAATATAGGGATACCTATACTAACGATAATGATTACAATGCCATGGCATCTGTAGACGATATTGTTTAGCAGACCACGTCATATGTAATATCTGTACCTGGAATTGTGCCACGAGATGCTTTATCACAATCCGTAAAATTGTGAGCACAAGCATAATACCTATACAAGAAACACTTAGAAATGAGTTGTGGAGACTTCATAAGCACACATTAACAAGTACGATGTCGATGCTTCCATTGGAAAATGTCTATGCAGTACTCAGAAAGTGGCATATTCCACCATATTTCACGAATAATTTATCACTGCCCTGATGGAATCGATAACCTTGACATTCGCACGTCGCACCTCTGCTAGAAAATGTCTTCAGTTTGCATAACATCAACATTGAAGCACAAAATCACATTTGTTTTATAACCAGAAACTACAGTGAAGACGGGTGACTGACTGTAACCTGACATTGACCTGCTTGACCATATCTGGAAGGTCAACCAAAAGTGATGAGAGGAAAATGTTCAAGTAGCTTTAAAATATAAAAAATAAGTTATCCTTGCTTAGAACAAAAGTTGGTGGGGTGAGGAGGCAGTGACCCCCCCCCCCCTCCCTTACCACACTGCGAGTGTTAAAAACGATCTACACTGCAAGGGCAACACTGTTCTGTCGGGTGTTACAATTTATAAAATGCTTCTTTATCACTGTTTTCACGAAGTTCTGACTCCCCATCTATGCAACATATATCTTAACCCACCCCCTGTGTGGGACTTTTGCAGAAGGCGACGTTGTGGTTCACGCACCCATGAACGAAACGGAGCATAACGAGTTGCATCCCAGATCGCACGCACGGATCGGTTCTCTCGTGGCAACTGGATACAATTACGGACTTCCAGGCCCTTGATTCCCACTTCCACCACATGCTCCGACTGTGACACACTCAATACCCATTGCGCAACCCTGTCCATTCAGGTTTAACCAATATATGTGGTGGAACAGAGCAGGGCCACAGCATTACGGCGCGCTGGCGAAAAACATTTGCACATGGAATACGGATGTACCTTGTAGTCGATATGTTGCGATGCAAACCAACCAGCCACACAACCAGAAGACAGCTGGAACAAGTGGAATTGTCATTCATTGCACACTAGAAATCCCTGAAATAAACTTGAAGCTCATACAAAACCACAAAGAACCATGAATGGTAACAAATAATTATTTTGAGCAGGAGTCCTCAACTGCAGAGATACCCAGGACCCCAGGAGAGATTGGAGCTTCCAGGAAGATGAAGGCAACGAAAGGTATGAGAGAACCCATATGTGGATGGACCAACACATCAACAAAACAATATGCAAACTGTAGCCTAAAACATGACCAGCCAGAAGCAGCTGCACAGACCCCAGGTACTGTCTAAGGCTGCACAGACCCCCTAGTACTGTCTATGGATGCACAGACCCCAGGTACTGTCTAAGGCTGCACAGACCCCCTAGTACTGTCTATGGATGCACAGACCCCAGGTACTGTCTAAGGCTGCACAAACCACAAGTACTGTCTATCGATGCACAGACCTCAGGTAGTCTAAGGCTGCACAGACCACAGGTACTGTCTAAGGCTGCACAAACCCCAGGTACTGTCTAAGGCTGCACAGACCCCAAGTACTGTCTATGGATGCACAGACCCCAGGTACTGTCTAAGGCTGCACAAACCACAAGTACTGTCTATCGATGCACAGACCTCAGGTACTGTCTAAGGCTGCACAAACCCCAGGTACTGTCTAAGGCTGCACAGACCCCAGGTACACTCTAAGGCTGCACAGACCCCAGGTACCGTCTAAGGCTGCACAGACCCCAAGTACTGTCTATGGATGCACATACCCCAGGTACTGTCTAAGGCTGCACAGACCCCAGGTACTGTCTAAGGCTGCACAAACCACAAGTATCATCTGCTGCCACTGGTGAGGCTAGGGCAGGTCAAAATGTGGCAGATGGAGAGTGGTGAACCTGCTCACAAATGCAGTTGAGTTCTACTCTCTATGTGCTCCATCACAACTGTGAAGTTCAGGGACATGTGGTATTTTGGTTTCAATTTTTTCAATGCAATGTCAATTGGCATAATGTTATACACCAAAAATGTTGAAAAGGACATATCCCACTGTTTCTTGTGGCAAAACTCTGCCACTCTTCTGAATAAGGCTGAACTCTCCCATTTGTTGGCAAGAAAGCCATTTCAGCCATTCTTTCACATCCTGAACAAGAATACCAGAATGCCTGAGAGATAGAATCTGGCTGGGTGGCAACTGTTTGGCATTAGGGCATAATGGCTGTGCATCATGCCTGGCTGCAACAGAGGCAATTACAGGCATGACGCATAACCCTTACCTGCAATACCACATGACGGGAGTTCTAAACTAGGGATTGTAGGATTGATGTTCAGGCATTTTTGAAGCAGTATTTTAGTTGAGACATTTTGCCAACCTCTATGAGAATAGAACATCCATTCCACTGTCAACATTTGGCAGACCTTTGGACATCTCCCACATCAAGTTCAGACCACAAATACCAAAAAGATGGTGGTATCCATAAATGATGGACCTTTCTCTACCAAAATATGAAGGTCTGATCACATAGTTCTAGATTATTTGTGCATGTAGCTAGCAAACTCTGCAGGCACCATTTCTAGGCATCCAAGAGCAGTTGGCTTAAGAAAACCACAAGGAAGTGACTTCTGATATTGTTTTGCAATCGCACCAATATTTGTGGTATTATTCCAGATCCAGGTAAAATGTGATTTTTAAGGATTTTTTTAATACAGGGTATTTTAATGTAAAAATCATGATGCGACCACTCATTTTCTCAGCAAATGATTATTTTTTAGTTGGCAAACAAATACATGACCATAATCTTCACTCTGTAAACATAGCACATCACGTATAATTATCTGTACCTGGTGTCACAGATGTGATAAAGAAGACATTCAACACTTCATGCACTCAATTTAATACTCTTTGACATCGAAAACCTTGTTTCTGCCTTAATTCGACATTATCTCCGAGAATGAATACTCACAACACGCCGCGCCAACAACCGTCGATAAGGGCCGGAAATTCCTTGCGATGCTGTATTATTGATTTTTTATATATTTGATGACATCATGGCCGAAAAATTTATTTTGGAGGATTCTGGTTTTCCGGTTAGGTTAGGTTAGATTATATTATGATATAATATATTTGATATATTATGCTACATTATCTTAGTCTAGGTTAGGTTAGGTTAGGTTATTTTTTTGTCCCCGACTTAATGCATGACATTATGTCATCAACCATCGCTGACTTAAAAGTAATCATTTGCGGAGAAAATGAGTGGTCGCATTATGATTTTTACGTTAAAATACCGTTCATTAAAAAAAATCCTAAAAATTGCATTTTACCTGTTTCTGGGTGTTTACCGTATTTTTAGCAGCTACTAATGGCTTGTACTACAACAGCTACAGTGCACAACATAGTCCTGTACATAAACATACATAATCCTGCACAACACCTTGGTGTTCAGAATATGGCACACCACTATGAAATAATTATGTTTTAAAGCTGCTCTTTCCAAGTTGTTAGGGGATTTTCATTGAAAGGAACTGTTTGAATGTGGATAGCTTGTTCATTTTTGTGTTCAGTAAACACAGTACAATTACCGGTTGGGCCATACAGAAGCAGCAGTAGAGCTATTTGTTGCATGTTTGAAGTGTTCTGAACCCCTCCCCTTACCTAGGTAGACTAAGCAATTCATGTTAAGGTTGTGAACTTCACATTATACAAGTAACTACCTACCTACCTAGGGAGATACCTACCAAGGTAGATACATACCTATGCAAGCACCAGCATACGCATCCATGTGAACTACATTAATCTATTTTGCCTTATTGAACTTCAATCAATATTCGACAATTCAACAATCAATACCTATCTGGCAGTGAGGGGCTAGATCGATTAAAACGGTTGTGGAAGAGTTCCAAACCAAGGAGTAGGTACATGCCATGCTCAATAGATATATGAGTTCCTCTTACCTTTTAGTTGCAAATTTCGTCATACAATAAATATCTAACAAAATTTGTCCATGCCCCAACCGGCACGCCAACACGGCGTTCTGCTAACTGGCAGAGGGTGGGCAAGAGGATCCGTCCGACCGTTTTCTTTCAATTATCGAGTGACGTCACAAAATCGAAGTTATATGGTGACAACTTCCGGCAGCCATGTTTGTCAATTTCAGGAAAGGCCAGAACGGGTAATAACTTTTTTTCCGGAGTATTTTCTGCCTTCATGTGTCGTACGAATATCCTTTATTATACCAAACGCGATTTTCCACTACCTTAGTCACTTCGTGGGTATTTTCACCATTTCTGTACTATTTTTGGTTGAAAAACGTTGCCAGTTCTGGTGGAACGACCTGATATATACATATATATTGAATAAGTGAATAAATGACCTAAAACCTGATATAAAGTATATATATAAAGACATGATCAATAAAGTGCTGTCGAGGCCTCCTCAGTGAGGAAATTGATCGGACCTCGGATATATTCCGTGTTCTGACGGTCAGTGATATTCTACCCGTGCGTCAGTTTAGTGTCGGTACGTCATATTCACTGTTAGGAGCGTTCATATTTCTGATAATTATTGGGGGTCCAATACTTGGGGGACATGGAAGGGGCAAAATAGACTGGGTCGGCCATCCCATAGGGTGCCATGAAAAGTTGAAACTATTTGGGGGCAAGCTAACTTGGAGGGCCTGGGCCCCCTCAAAAGCATACAAAACGACAACTAAATGATTTGATATGGATATGAATATGGATTTTGATAGTGATTAGATGTGTATGTATAGGTATGGATGAATCCATAGCCATATGAATAAGGATGGATATGGTTTTGAGATGTGGACTCTGACTATACAATGCTTCAAAAAACAAATTTTCAACATCAGCTTTTCACTAGAATATCCCTGCGGACTCCACGCTGATCGAATACCATGCGATTTTGCTTGCCTTCAGCAGAGGTTAAGGGGCTAGTCATCCCCTGGGCGGTAAACAAAGTAAAAGGGGTGCCTCCACGCAGCGGACCCAATCCCGCCATCACCAAGCCTGGCGTAGAGCCCGGGACCCAGCTCGGCAACGGGTAGCGCAGCGGTGCGAGAGTGGGAACATGACTGAACAATGTTGAACGCAACTTGCTCCGCCCCGACACCGTCAAACCGCCCACCGCGAAATACAACCCGTAGGATAGTTTTGCGGACCCTGCGCCGAGATCCTTACGAGTCCGCCGCGTGCAGGCCCACCAGAGGCTCAGCCAAAGCCCCTTCTTAGGAAACAAAAATACACCAGATGGAAGGAAATGTTTTGCTATTTTCACCATGTAAAGCCCAACATTTTCGACGCGCTTCAATGCCATGTGGTTAGCAACAGCCACATCAGACGGCTCCAGCAGACAGCTCCAGCAGCAAGCAAATATGCCAGCCAAATTAATGTTATGTGGACAGATTTATGTGGCTATGCATGCTAATGTATTGAATACCAGCCACAGGTGAATGCGTGTCCATATAAAATTACTCCGTTACATTAATTTAGCTATATTTAGCCTTATCGGAGCTTGTTGATGGAACCGTGCTATGCAACAACAACAATCAAGTTCATGTGTTAAGCTAAGATAAAAAATGGATTCTAAGGAATATCTATATCAAACCATAATGGAAGTAACTGAAGTTAGACTCATGATACCACGCCAAGGAGCTCAGACAGCATTTTATTAAGGTGAGCGATCTAAGATGTATGTTATCTAGAAGGCTTTCGTGGTGCAAAGCGTGCGAAACATGTTTCGTTTTGCTTTGTGTAAAAAACCAAAAATTTTATTCCGATCTGATGTTTTTTTTTGTCGGGGGCTGAGGGGAAATCCAGGCACACAGGCTCCTACTCGCCTGTACCTCGGTGCCACACTGACGAACCACCCGGAGCATACGCGCTTAGTCATAGCTGGTGTCTAAAGTACCTTGGATATGGCTTAGACAGTGCAGCGTAAGTTTATTCTGTCTGCGCCATAATTATTGATTTGGCCAGAATTTGCAACTAAAGACTGTTAGGCAGTAAGCTTTGACCAAGGGCAAATAAGAACGTCAGGAAGAGTTTCAAGAACGCAGTTTCTTGGAATCCCCCGAGCCCCCCCATCTGGAACGGCTGACCCCGATCCTTACGTACCCTACTTTGCTATTATGAATTCGTGACGAGTCAAAAGATGCTAATCCGATTTGGTCGCTGAGAGAAACTCGTGGAAGTGGAATAAGTGTATTTTAAGGTAAGAGGGAGCATGTTGTAGAGGATACCGGGTCTAGTTGATACGATTTTGTGGAAACTCAAAATAACTCATCACTTTGGAAGGATAGCAGGGAGATAGACACACTTATGTCAAGCCTAAACCTTCCAGTATCATGCCAAATACTTACCTTTTTCGTGGCGTCCTCTGAGCTTTTGACTAAACAGCCAAACATTGCGCAACTACCGGTTCATCAACGTACCCAGCGGTGAGGGCAAGTCGTTACTGACGATGGGTAATAGATGGTAATGCCCGTAACGTGCCCGTAACGTGACCTGTCTGTTCAAGATATGAGTATGAACATTGTTAATAAATAAGTAGACAAAGAGAGTGTTCTCATCTATGTTCACACTCATATCGACGCGCGCGGCTGCGCTGACGCAGGCGGCCGCCATGGTGGACGTGGAGATCCCGCGCTTCTGCTACCACGACCGGCTCTCGGAGGCCGGCAACTGCCGCATGTCAGTACAGTTTGTGAAGGACTGAGATTCAAGCGTACCTCGCTCTGTTTTGGCCGTCGTCCATAACAGTTTATCCGTGCACTTCCTTCGGATGCGTGTGCGAATCTCGAATCCGTACCTGTGTCGGCATCTATGTGTAGACGGGTGACGTCATGGTCCCGCGCGTTGGCAAGTGCAAAGTGCAAAGTGCAAACCACACGCCTCTGGCACACGGCCGATCGTTTGGTGAATGTTTCACTAAGATCGATCCAGCGGTTGCCGAGATCATCCATGTCTGTGAGCCAAAAATCATGTATTTCGGCGATTTGGTGACCTTTGACCTGAACCAAGGTCACGAAAGTTCAAACCGAACGCCTCTGGCACACGTCCGATCGTACGGTGAAGGTTTCACTAAGATCATCCAATTCTGTAAGTTCGATTTTTTTTATCGGCAATTTGGTGACCTTTGACCTGACCCAAGGTCACGAAAGTCCAAACCGCACGCTTCTGGCACACGGCTGATCGTTCGGTGAATGTTTCACTAAGATCGACCCAGCGGTTGCCGAGATCATCCATGTCTGTGAGCCAAAAATCATGTTTTTCAGCGATTTGGGGACTTTTCACCTGACCCAAGGTCCCGAAAGTGCATACCGCACGCCTCTGGCACACGGCCGATCGTTTGGTGAATGTTTCACTAAGATCAATCTAGCGGTTGCTGAGACCATCCATGTCTGTGAGCCAAAAATCATGTTTTTCGGCGATTTGGTGACCTTTGACCTGACCCAAGGTCACGAAAGTTCAAATCGAACGCCTCTGTCACACGGCCGATCGTTTGGTGAAGGTTTCACTAAGATCATCCATTTCTGTTAGTTCGATTTTTTTGTTTTTCGGCAATTTTGTGACCTTTGACCTGACCCAAGGTCACGAAAGTCCAAACCGCACGCCTCTGGCACACTGGCGATCGTTTGGTGAAGGTTTTATTAACATGCGCCCTGGAGGGCCTCTGAAAATTACGCGCAATGGAGGGGGGCGGATTCCGCCCCCCCCTAAGATCTCGGCTCCTAGTGAAGCTAGATGAACGAAATTCGCAGGGTGGATGGGTACGGTAGTGAACTCTATTATGTACAACTTTCATGACCTTAGGCCAATATCTTCAAGGTCAAATGAGGTCAAATTGGCAAAATGTTCTGGTATTGCGTGGCTTGGCTTGTCATCGTTATGGATCGCTGTGATTGTATTTAAATGCTCCAAAATGGGCATCAATGATGTTTTGGACATTACTAATGATGCAATGCAGATGCTGGACCCAACAGTTGACCTCAGGTCACCTATATAGCACCACTTTATCAGGTCAGTTACCTGTTCCAGTTACTGAAACCGGGCCGCCCGCCCGACTGCTCCGTCGGGCAGCTCGGAGCAATCGGCTTCGTGAAGAAAGGAGTGAAGTACATGAATAAAGTATGGAAACGCAATGACAAACAGTACAAAAGACAAACAGTAGTGCATTTATGACAACATTCCAGTTGATCAAGTTTGGTTCCATTAACCTGTCATGAACTTGACCTGACTTGACCTCGATGACCTAACATGATCTTGAAACTATATAGCATATCAATATACATCAAACAAGTCGCTAGTGTTGCCAAGAACACTTCCCTTTTGCGAATATACGGGAAGCGCATCAGCGCCGATTTTTGTGGTCTGGCGCTATAATTTTTTTTTACTTTAGCGGCCCCTAACTGGAAATTTTTTCGGCCGATTCCCATTTTTGCTTTAAACGACGCGCCGGTCATTTCTAAGCAGGTACGCAGGAAATCACGTATATCGACCGGTAAAATCTGCAGTTATTTACGAAAAACCGGAGGGGTGGGCGGATTTCGCCCCCCCTCCAGTGCGCGTGTTAAGATCGACCCAGCGGCTGCCGAGATCATCCATGTCTGCGAGATGGTGTCTGTCAGTCGGTGTATGTGAGATGGTGTCTGTTTTTTAGACTCTTCCTGTCTTGGTCGTGAGCGTTGAGTGCGTGTGCACTCATTTTTTCAAGGTTTATAGGGTGTAGACGGGTGACGTCATGGTCCCGCGCGTCGCCTTGGCGACGCGTGCCTTCCCATTGGCGTGTTGGTTTCGCGCCGAAATACCCCGGCCGCGGCAGAGTGAGAATAAAGCTGACGGCGGGCGGACGTGCGGTCCGCCCACGCGGTGTGAAGTCGAAATCTGTCATATCTGTTTAGAATTCGGACCCAGCGACTACATATGTAGCTATCTCGCCGTCCCGTCAATTGTGTTCCTCAGGCTTAAGTTGGGACTTTACATTATGTTTCATCAGTCTACGGCTAGATGCCCATTATCGGCGCGCAGACTTAGGGGGGGGGGATTGATGGTAATGCCCGTAACGTGCCCGTAACGTGACCTGTCTGTTCCAGATATGAGTATGAACATTGTTAATAAATAAGTAGACAAAGAGAGTGTTCTCATCTAGGTAAGTTGATAAAATGTAGGTGAAATAAAATATACTATCTTCAGGTGATATTACTTTACGCCATCTGAAGGGTCCATGTTTCACCTTTACAATAAAAATACTGTTTTGAGTCCTGGCTGACCATAGCTCATGGTTTCTGTCATTCATAGAATGCATAAACGTGCATTCCGTAGCTGCACCTTTCCCTTCGTTCAGTCTTTTCCGTCAGATGATAAATTCCCGTAAAAATATTGAATAAGATTATCTTGAAACAGCTGTGACAAACACCTTTATAGAAATAAACAATTCTGTGTTTTTTTTTATATTCCATTACTAGTCCACAAAACGGTGAAGGAGGCTGATGTTGAAACAAGCTGATTAAGTTGGTGTAGGCTGTATCAACTTACCCCGTAGGCTTTCTGGTGCAGGCTGCAACATTTTATGGAACATTGCGATCACAGTGTAGTGGCAAACGATAAAAGCATTTCACCATTGCAAAGCTAACAGGACATGTTGATGATAACAAACACCAAAAAAGTTAGCAAGTGGGCGTACAATTAGAAATTAAATGGGAAGCACGGACATTTAAATTTTTATGTCTCCCAAAATGTGCCACATCGTCACCATTCGGCAGCCGCGGGTCCAAAGGACTTGAGCTTGTTCTTGAGGCGAGAAGAGAATGTCAATAGCAGCATGTGTGGTAGCAACCGGCTTCATACTTTTGGAGAAAATGCTGTTGTATCAACCATCCCGTGCATCATATAGCCAGGTCTCCCTTACACACATTTGGATCGAAAGAGTCAGGTAGCCAGGGGGCGAAGGGGAAGCCGCCCCCTCCCCTGCAGAGTCCCGGGTCCCTCCAGGCGACCGCCTTGAGGGGTCCGCAAGGCCCCCTGGGCCGACGTGAAGGACTCTGGAATCGACGAAAGGGGTCCCGGGCCGACGGAAACGGTCCAAGTCTGATAAAGAGGGCTCCGAATTAACGAAGAGTACCATCGGGAAGGTATTGAGGATCCTAAGCTGGGCCAACGTAACGGGCTTCTAGGTCGATGGAAGGGGCCCGGATCGTTGAAAGGGTCCCGAGCTGACTGAGAGAGTCCCGAGCCAATACGAAGGGCCCCTTGAGCTGATGGCGGGATCCAAGCTGGTGAAAGGGACCTTGGCCTGATGGAGAGGGCCCAAGCTTTTTTTGAAGGACCCCTGCCTGCCGGAAACGGTCCTGGGTCGTCAAAGAGAGCACCTGTGGCGATGGAGGCGGGCCTTAGTTGTCGGAGAGGACCTCGAGCCGTCATAAAGGGCTCATGGGCCGACGGATGGGACCCAAGTTATCCAGGAGCCCGTGGCCTGATAGAGGGACCCAAGGGGGCTCAAAAGAGGAAAAAGTGGCCTCCGGCCCGACATAAAAGTTCCTGGATCACTAAGGAGGGCCCCTGCGCCGACTAAGAGGACCCCTAGTCACCTGGAAGACCTCGGACCGTCGGAGAGGGCCCAGAGCCGGCATGAAGGACTCCAAGACAAACGGAGGGGACCGAAGCCGAACAATTGCCCTTTGCGTGATCGAGCGGGTACAAACTGTTAAAAAGGGCCTCCGGTCGTATGTAGAGCTGCTGAGCTGACAGCTAAGGGATAAACAGGGCATTGAAGGTCCTGTGGAATTAACAGGGCGCCTGAGGACCAGAGATCGCTTGGATGCTCTTGGGGTTTGAAAGGGCCCCGGAGGGATGAACATAACCTCTAAAAGCTGACAAAGACTTGTGATGGCCAATCTCCGAGATGAAATGCTCCCGATATGAGAGCTAGGCAGGGCTATTGAAGACCGTGACGGGCCCCTAAAAGCAGAAGAGAGCCCTGAAGGATGAAGAGGGTCTCTGAGAGTCAGAGAAGACTGAACTGAGATGCTCCTGAGGTTGACAGTGACCTTTAATAGATCAACATGGTCCCATGAGAGCCAAAAATATTCCCTGTGGGTTGGCGATTACTGTGTGAAACAGAGGCACCGCCGAGGGGGACCAGGGAGCTCGACCCCGTAGGAACCAAAATACACTAGATAAAATATAAATTTTGAGCTTGTTACCATGGAAGAGTAGAAACTTCCCAAAGCTCTTTTGGGTCAAGCCTCCTTGAGAAAGTCCTGGTTGCGCCCCTGGCGATGAATACTCACGAGGGCTAGCCTTATAGCATGGAATGTTCTTGAAACTAAAATAGCTGTCCATATGACTGTCAGACACTTCCAATGATTCGGGGCCCCCTCCGTCGATCTAGAAGCCTTTCACGTTAACCCAGCCAAGGGCGACCCTCAACATCTTCCCGATGACACTCTCTGTTGACTCGGGGTTCTCTTCATTGTCTCGGAACCCTTTCCGTCAGCCCGGAGCCCCTTTAGTCGGTCCAGCGACCCTTCACGACGGCCCAGGGACCCTTGCACGCCCTCTGCACTGACGTCTTGAGAGGCCCTTGAGGACGCCTCAAGGCTCTGTCACCTGGAGGGCCCGCTCCGACCCTCCATGGGGCGGCTTCCCCCTTCGCCCGACTCCCCTTGGCTACGCCACTGGGTGGAACCCGACTAAACTAAGACTGCGTGGGGAGGGGCTGGAAATCCGTGCTGGCCAAGCAAACCCCTGTAACCCCCCCCCCCCCCCCACATTCCGCTTGCGACCTGCTGTCGGGTACACGATGAGTTCCACCATACTTACGTTCGCTAAATTATACCTGAACATTTTTTTTTTAACAACCAGAAAGGGTACACAATTGAGCATCAATAGTGCACAAGTTTAAACGCGATGCAGGTGATATACTGAAATGGTTAGAATTAGTACGGTGTTTGAAATAGAATAGGTGAAGACAAAATAGCCACATAATACCGCAATCAGCATAGAAACAGCAAAATTGTACACAGTAGCGTGTTTTATTATACGACAAGTTACCACCCGCGGAGAATGTAGGTGCCCAATCAGTGGCGGATCCGGGGGAGGAAAGGGGCCATATATTATAACTTCATGTCTAAGGTGTCGTGATTTGGAGGAAGATTAACCTTCATTCATGGCTTACGAAAAAAACGTTAACATGTTTTATTTCAGTTCCAGTACATATTCTGAGGTATCCATTTCCGATACGCATCATAATGTCGGCAATAATTACAGCATTTCGGCCATTACAGGCTGACTTAACACCGGTTGGCTGGATCCGCCCATGAGTTTACTTCCGGTTAATAGTCAACTGCAGACTGGTCTAAGCATGCAAGCATGCCATAAGCATGAGGAAAGCCTTATCTGAGGAGTCCTTCATTTATATTTTCTAAGTCATTTAGCGGAAAATAATACCAAATACCTACAAGGCGCATGGGAGCAGGAAAGATTTTATGACGTCACGCCCGCTCTTCACGACTTTTGGCCGGATACCTATGATATGTGGTCTTGTTGGCTCGCTGCCAGTCAGCTGTTACCAGCATGTGCGCAGCGGCGGTCCGCTGGATTCCCGTCGGGGATGGAAATTTCTAGAATTTGATATGGCATTTGTCGCACTCGCCATGTTGTCGAAATTTAGCATGGGACCTCAGAGGTGTTGACTTAAACATGGGCGATGATTGGAAATAATGGCACGAAAAAATTATTACTCAATAATTTGTAAGTAATGATTCGCATCGAGCGTGTTAGTCACGTCTGCGCTGTTTTATGTTACATTTTTTTGGCAGTTAGTGTAGGAATATGCCGGTAAATATTTTACCAATATTAACATACCTGCAATCTGATGTTTTCCTCTCGTAGCGGCAGGGAGGAAACAAATCTAGGATCTTCCCAGTGGAACAAATTGAAGTCCCTTTCTTCCCAGAAACTGATGAACCAATTTCATCTATGCCGCCTGCGAAGAGTCCAGGAAATGAGGCGTCGTCAGGCGTAAGCCCAGAGAGGGATCTGCACCATTCTTCTTCACGAACCAGCTGATATAACAATTCCTTTAAAATAAATTTAGTCCGAATTCTTGCTGCTGTGGCTTTATGAATCATGATCCTATTGCTAATCAGAACTTGTTGCGTGAACCGTGGCCGCACCGCCCGATCCATTAATTCCAGTTCAACGGCAGAATATTCGACTGACCGTGCCGTCAGTGCAATGGCACTGCCACCTCGGTAGCTTGTCATCAGCCTTGTCGGGTCAGTCGCCAACCGATCCTCCCAGCCGGGGGCTAAATTCGAGCACGTGAAGGGACTCGAACCCTGTCTTGCCAGGACAGGGGAGCCGGTACAGGCCATTGCTCTGACCAGCTGAGCTACCGGGGCGGCATGAAAGCTTCGATAAAATTTCGGTGCGCTCACGCACACCTTTTCCCCTCCCCTGGTGAACAATATTGTGCATGCTGTAGACTCAACTTCGGTTGCCTTCCTACACCCGTTGGTGTGCGAGCAGTGGTGCAGCCAAAGTGGGCGCTCATTGGCATTGCACAGTTCATTGCACTGGTCTCTTTTGTTTCAGGTATAGAGTTAATACATTTATAGAAAATGACTGAAGTCTATTGAACTCTTCTGGAAACACACAATAATGGCGCAGCCTGCAGGATTGAAACTGGAGTGTACTTTGGAAGACTGTGCATATCAAACCCCAAAACTATCTGAGACAGGCGCAATCCGTATTCTGGAGATGCATTAGGTGAATATGCACTCACTTGGTAACACTCTTACAACAGCACAGGCCATGACTCAGAACCCCAAACCTCCCAAACCATCACGGCCAGAACTTACTACTGGACTGTCAGAAGAGGACTAGGCAAACTTTGAGAACCGATGGACATCCTACGAGACCAACATGTATCTGACGAGTCCCTCCGCAGAGACCTGCATCGCAACCTCTTGGGTAGGCTCTCTGCATTGACTGAGTATGATCTTATGAAAGATATCCGACGTCACAGTCTTAGGGAGACCACATGCATGGCCCACAGGGTCTAATTGGGTCATCTCGTCCAAGATGATGGTGAGTCCGTCCGTCACTTCGCTGCACGTATCAAGGGACATGCCTCCATATGTGGTTACACCAGGCGATGTCCAAGGCCAGGATGCCAGATAGAAGTCAGATATGCTGGTGAAGTTGTCCGCGACCAAGTGACGAAGGGGCTGTTCAATGGGGATATTCAGCGAGATCTCCTCAGTCGTCCTGACAACAAGACCATGTACCTGGAGGATGTATTGTCTTTTGTGGAGGCCAATGAATCGGGCATACGGTCACATGGCCTGCTCTCGGATACTATATCAGGACTCCATCCCAAGATGTCGCCGTTCCAGCGCCAAAAACGCCTTGGGACAACAGCCATTGATCCAAAGCCATGCACCGACTGTGGGAAGACCGGCCACGGAGCGCGAGCGAAAGTCGCCATCCGTGCTGGCAAGTGTCCGGCCTGGGGAAAGAAATGCGATACGTGTGGAAAGCTCGGTCACCTCAAATCTGTCTGTCGTTCTGGCTCTGATGGCATTCAGCTTTCACACCCTACCAAAGAGGTCAACGCTGACATGGCAACGTTTGGCTTTGGAAAGCACTCGGAATTCATGTCAATGTTCGCTATTGAGACCCAGAAACGATCGGGCCGCAGAGGTCTCGTCGTCGATCACCGCCTGTGGCATGATGCTGTGGGATGGATCCGTCGGCGTGCCCCTGCCCAGCCATGGGTGTCGCTCAGCGTCTCAGTGTCCGAGGACGCCTACGTCGATTTGCGCCTCTCGCTCTGGCGACGTCACCTGAAGTCGGCAATGGAGGTCAGATCGTGCTCAGACACTGGAGCTCAGACTACCGTCTCTGGTCCGTTCCTGTTATCGCTCCTAGGTCTGTAGCAGAGTGACCTGCTTCTAGTCAGCCAGACCATCAGTACGGCTGAGAGCAGCGATATGAACCTTCTGGGAGGGGTGTTCATCGAGATCGCCGGGCATGATGAAACGGGTCGTAGGCGTTCGACCACGCAGCTGTGCTACATCGCCGAGGATTGCCCGGGTCTCTTCCTAAGCCGCCAGGCGTGTTCCCAACTGGGAATCATCTTTCTTGACTTCCAGAACGTCGGGGAATTCTTGAAGAACGAAGAAAACATGGCTAGTGCTGCACCTGTACATTAGCCCCACGTCGACCAACCGAAATATCCAAACGTCGATGACAATCGGTGTGAGTGTCCCAAACGTGTGGAACCACCTCCGGTGCCCTCTACACTCCAATTCGAGCCGGTGTCAGACAACCTCGCCAAACTTCGGCAGTGGATCCTAGACAGGTATGTATCCAGCGCGTTCAATGTCTGCGAGCACCAGCAGCTGCCTCTCATGCACGGAAAACCGCTGGAAATATTCCTGAATCCCAACGTCAAGCCAGTTGCAGTGCACACTCCAATACTAGTACCCATCCACTGGCAAGATAAAGTAAAACGTGGGCTGGATCGGGACGTCCGGCTCAAAGTCCTCGAAGAAGTGCCACCGGGTACCCCCACAACTTGGTGCCACCGGATGGTCGTCGTGGGCAAGAAGGATGGTACACCGCGCCGGACGGTCGACCTCCAGGCCCTGAACCAAGAATCTGTCCAGCAGACACACCATACACCACCGCCGTTCCACCAGACATCTTCCGTACCAACCAGCACGAAGAAACCCGTCTTGGGATGCATGGAATGGATACCACAGCGTTGCGCTGCACAAAAACAGCCAAGAATGTACCACCTTCATAACACCGTGGGGACGTTACCGTTATGCGAATACACCCCAGTGTTATCTCGCGGCGGGGATGGATACACCCATCGCCTTGATCTCATCACGCGTGACATCCCGTACAAGGTGAAGTGTGTCGACGACACCCTGCTCTGGGCAGACACGATCGAGCAGTGCTTCTTTCGAACATGCCTCTGCAGTGCTAAATGGATCATCTTCAACCCGGCCAAGTTCCAGTTCGCACAAGCAGTGGAGTTCGCTGGGTTTGAGGTAACACCAGTATCGGTCAGACCCAGCCAACGTCTGCTTGAAAGCATCCGAAGCTTTCCAACACCGACCGACATCACCGGGATCCGTTCTTGGTTTGGTCTCGTCCAGTAGGTCAGCTAGGCTTATGCCGTACGACCTGTGATGGAGCCCTTCCGCGAGCCTCTGAAACCACGAGTCACCTTCTATTGGGACGAACAACTGGACCGATTGTTCTGCGAATCTAAAGTCATGATCCTACGTGCGGTGGAGAAGGGTGTGCGAACGTTCCAAGCCGGACGTCCCACATGTCTAGCGACATACTTTTCCAAGATCGGAATCGGGTTCTACCTGACGCAAAAACATTGTGCTCGTGCATCAGACTCCCCTTACTGCTGTCCGGATGGCTGGCAGCTCGTACTGGCGGGCAGTCGGTTTGCTTCCCCGGCAGAGTCGCGCTACGTCCCTATTGAGGGGGAGGCCCTGGCCGTAGCAGATGCCCTACATAAGACTCGCTACTTCATCCAAGGCTGTGACAACCTGACCATTGTGACTGGCCACAAGCCTTTGGTTAAGATTCTCCGTGACAGGCGTCTGGAAGATATTCCAAACCCAAGACTGCTGAAGCTGAAAGAGAAAACCTTGCCTATAGGTTAAAAATCATACACGTTCCTGGAACATGCGGGTCCTGATGCCATGTCCATGACATCAGCTATCAGCACACTAGCGGGTCTGCACTGTTTGGTATCTGACGAGGAACGTGACCGGTCTCTTCATCTGGAACAGCACGTGGGAGCCATCGTGGCCGCTGCGGCGAACGTTGTCAGGCTGGTGACACTGACACGTATCCGTGACGCAGTAGCAAAAAATTCCAAGATTCAACAATTGGTTGACAGGATCACCAAGGGATTCCATGAGTCCAAAGAACTGTTGGAACTGGAGCTGAGGGAGTTCTTTCGCTTTAGAACCGGCCTGTCCGTGCATGATGGACTTCCTCTCTTTGAGGGTAGGAATCTGGTACCACAGGTCCTGCGAGGTGAAGTGCCGGACGCTCTCCAAGCCCACCTGCCCACCAAGGCACAGATGGCATGCATGCAAGAGCCCGGTCCAGTGTCTGGTGGCCTGGCATCACGGGCGCCATCCAGAACATAATTATCCAGAACAGAAGCGGGCCGGCTGCACCACCTGTAGTCAAGTGGCGCCCTCCCATCCAGCAGCAACACCGACTGGGACACCTCCGCCTGCGTATCCCTTTCAGCATATCTGTGCAGATTACTTCAGCTTGAACGGATCCAGGTACTTGGTTGTTGTTGATCGGTATAGCGGATGGCTCTCTACCTTCCACTGTGGCGTCAGTATCGCGACGTCCAGGGCCCTCGTCAAGGATCTCCGTTCCCTGTTCCACACCTTTGGAGTTCCCGACGAGCTGTGATCGAACGGCGGACCACAATTTGCGGCGTTCGAGACTACGCAGTTCCTGAAGGATTATGGTGTCCACCATCGGATCTCTTCCGTCGCTTTCCCGCACTCCAACCT
The DNA here is from genome assembly GCA_034440615.1 of Ashinkailepas kermadecensis. Taxonomy (NCBI): domain Eukaryota; kingdom Metazoa; phylum Arthropoda; class Thecostraca; family Neolepadidae; genus Ashinkailepas; species Ashinkailepas kermadecensis. Next base: position 75,058 of record JAOTOM010002507.1, read on the forward strand.
CCGAGCGGAGCTCGCGGTCAAATCCGGAAAACGACTCATTCGAGATAATGCAGATGCGAATGGGCGACTAGACAACGAGCAGCTCTGCTGGGCGCTGTTGCAGCACCGCAGCACACCTGACCGTGACCTGGGGCTAGCACCAGCTCAGATCATCTTCGGAAGGCAAATCAAAGACTTCCTTCCGGTCACTCGGGACAAATTCACTCCACGAGAAGAATGACGATCGACCGCAGCTGAGCGAGAATGGGCACTGAGGGTCCGTCATGTTAAAGCCGCCGAACGATGGTTAGAATACACTAAATCCTTCCTCGTCTAGCCATTGGAGACATAGTTCAAGTCCAAAACCAGGAGGGCAACCGGCAAAATATATTGGATAAGACCGGCGTCATTATCCAGACCTTACACCACGATCAGTATGGAGTGAAAATGCATGGATCCGGCCGCGTAGCTCCCAGAAATCGGCGCTTCCTCCGTAGGATCCAGCCCTTCTTAGCCGAACCCCCCCAACCCCCATCTCCACGATCGCCGCCACTACCACCGACATCCATTCCTGACACTCCAGCGCCAGGAGTCAATACTCCCCCCCACATCGACGCCACTTCGGACACTCCCGCGGCCGCCTTCCGTCCAACGTGCACCCGTGCCAGCGGAGCATGCATCGCCTGCACCTTCAGCGGCGCTACTGGGGCAGAAGCCGTCGGCGGCCTCCTCAGCGGAATCCCAGATGGTGCCGGTCCCGTCAGCGATGCCTCCAGTGGCGCCTGCCACTCCATCACTCCTGGTCAACCCGCCAGTGGTCCAGCCAGTCGCGCGCGCACGGGATGGACCCGTACGGCCTCGGAGAGCCCCGAGGCGGCTTAGTCCCTCCATGAGTGGGAAGACTCATGGTTACACCCACCGTTGAGTCCGAGCAGTGGCGCGTGTGAAGCGAAGTGGTGTAGTTTTGTACTTATTTTTGTTTGTTTGTGTGCCAAGTCGAGTCTACGCTGTACGAACCTACACTTGGCTGGTGCCTGCCGTCATCCCTTACCGTACCACGGTCTGGTCGTGTACTTTTATGCTCCCCGTGTCCTTCGAAGCGCCGCCGCTGCGGTGGTGTCCGCTAATGTGTCGGCCGGCCTCGTTGAGGGGGGGGCATCATTGGTATTGCACAGTTCATTGCACTGGTCTCTTTTGTTTCAGGTATATATTTAATGCAATGGTAGCAAATGACTGAAGTCTATTAAACTCTTCTGGAGTCACACAATAAGGCGCCAGGGGTTCACTTACCCCCTCCCTGGCCGAAGTTTCATGTACTTTTCCACTATGTTGAAAAGCTTTGCAGTACGATTTTTAAGGCATCCGAGACGTAGGGGCAACCCTGCAATATCAAGAGATGGGTACCTCCAGCCCTTGTATGGGTACCTCAGCAGCTTGCAGAGAGGCGTACCCCAGCAACTGAAGGAGCACTCCTGCAGTCAGCAGAGGAACATCCCAGTCGTTATGGGAGCATCCCTGCAGTCTGCACAGGACCGCAGTCGTTGTAGATGTACACCAGCAATTGTAGGGGGAACCCGGTGCCTCACCTGATGTAGCCCTGCAGTCTCCAGTGGAGCAACCCCAGCAGCTGTAGAGAAAACCCAGCAGATTTAGGTGCATCCCAGCTGTTGTAGGATCACCCAGCCATTCAGGGATGGATCCAGGACCGGTTGAGGAGGGAAGTTGTAATTAAAAAATATCCGAGTTCGAAAAAACTTCCGATTTGAACAGCTAACATTAGCCAGGTCTGCTTAAGACAATGGATGTGTGTGTACCAAAATGTTTTCAATTTCGAGAAAATGCCAATTTAGTGCAACATTTCGGCACAGGTCGGCCTCTTGCAGGGCCATAGCCCCTGTGTATCCCCCTTAGATCCGCCAGTGCAATCGTTCCATGGGCACCACTGCGGTGTGCAGAGATCGGAGCACCCCTCAGGAGTCGGCGCGAGATCGCTGGTGGTGACGGAGCGCGCGGACGCTCTGGCGGCGGCAGCGTGGACTGCGCCGGCGCTGCAGCGGGCGCCGCTTGTGTGCGCCTTCGGTTTGCTGAGTGTGCCTCTGCGGCGGGACGCCTGGGGCCATCCGGAGGTGACTTCGGGTCACCTTGGCGGCGGAGCCGGAAGTCAGGTCCGGGACACGGTGGCGCTCGGTTGTGGGTGCGGCGCTGTCCGGTAGTGACCGGGCCGACAACGTTGGAGGGAGATTGTACCGTCGAATACAGGAACCGAAGCGTGAGACGTTAGTTAGCAGGTCAGCAGTGACCCGGAGCCGGAGCCACGCAGAGTTTAAATCTGCAGTCTGCAGATATCGGGGCGCCCTATGCATTGTAGGAATAACTTCGTAATCTGTAGAGGGCACCCGCCAGGGCCTCCTGTAAGGAATTTGCACTAGGTAGGATTTCTTGCTCGTACCTATCAACGCAATATGGCATTATAGGGGAGACCGGATCTAAGTGATACAATTTTGGCGCAGCTAAAAATAACTCATTACTTTGGAGAGGTAGCGAGAAGATGGCTAAACCTACCCCAAGCCTAAGCCTTTTGGTATCATTATCGATTTTGTAGCGTCCTCTGGGCTTTCCATCAGAGAGGAAATAATTGCGCAACTACCGATTCATCAATTTACTTCATTTTAGGGGTAATTTGTTACTGACTGTGGGGTAAATTGAGGAAATGTAAATAAAATAAAATATAATATCTATAGGTGGCATTCATTTACACCATCTGAGAGGTCCATATTTCATGCGTACAGTAATGATACCATGGTTTGAGTCCTGACTGATCACAGCTAATGGTTTATTCTGCATTTGTGGAATGCTAAAGCGTTCATTCTGTATCTGCACCCATTCCTTCGAATTCAGTCTTTTCCGTCGGGAGAGGAATCCCCATAGAAATATTGTATAAGATTATCTTGAAAGAGTGAAAACTAACTGAAATTGAAAATACCTCCAAGGAAAATAGGCAAATGTGTGGTTATTGTATGCCATTACCAGTCAACAAAACGTTTATGCAGGTTGCTGTTGATACATGCTGATGCTCATACTGGCTGATTAAGTTCATGCAGGCTGTATCGATTTTCCCCCGCAGGTTTTCTGGCGCAGGCTGCAAAATGGTATGCAGCATTGCGAGTACAGTGCAGCGGAAAACGATAACGGCATTTGACCGTCGCGAAGCTGAGAGAACATGGTAATGGTTGCGGACATCCAAAAAGTTAACAAGTGGGCGACAAATTGAGAAATTAAGGGCGAAGCACCGACATTGAAATTTTACTTTCGCTCCAAAAACGTGCCGCATGGTCACCATTACGCAGCCGCGAGTCAAAAGGACTTGGGTTTGTTTTTGCCGAAAGAAGAGGGTGCCAGTAGCAATATGTGTGATAACCATGGCAACCGGCTTCATACTTTTGGAGAAAATGTTGCTGTATCAACCATCCGGTGTATCGACTAGATCCGGTCTCTCCTACACAATAGCCAACGCGGTCGTATAGCGGTGCTGAACAAACACCGCATTCTGAAGAAAAAGTGTGCCCTGCAAGAGCGTTATTTCGTGTGGCGCATTTGTTATCTGCGTGGCGAGCAATGGCGCAGCGAGGATTTTCCCAACGGGGGTGACCCTTCCCCTGCCACAAAAATGAGATGGAACAGAGAAAGCTTCGGACGCGCTCCTCGCACCGAAAATTTATGGTTTTGCGTGGTAACTATCATACAATTTATCGTTTGATCTAGTTAATTTTTGGATGCTAAGGGGTCCCGGGCCTATGCCCCCTTGACTGCGCCTCTGGTGGCGAGTAGGTATCCATGAACAACGTACAATTCTGAGCAGAACATGACATTAAAAAAATATATTATGCACTCGTATTTCGAACATAGTAAATCCCATAGCTACACAGAAATCAGTTCCTCAAAAGCCTCATCATCGCCCGGTACCACCCATGACTCGGGTCTCGTACGCTGAAAAGGGTCACCTACAAAGCTAAACCGTTCGGGCTGCGCCCTCCCTCGCAACTAAGACGATATTTTTGGTCCCCTGTTTATGTTCGCACCGTCGTCGACGAAGCCATCACCACTACCTGCTACATAACATGTTTATTACAATATCTTGGCAATATCTATTTATCGTGTGAGCACACTACAGCACAGCACAAGGACCAACAGCCAGCCAGCTGCTATAGTGCATCGCTTCCGCAAAATAAGTAAACATCTCGCTTGATAGTTTTAGTCTTCCTCTCGCTCGCATGTGTCACAGCCTGCACTCGTGAACGCGAAACCCTCAGTGACCGTACATCAGATTCGAAAACAATGGCTACACACATCGTATAAGGTGGGAAAGACAGGAAGGCTTCAGACTGCTTTCGTAAGGTCGGGAAACAGCGCCGACTCTATACGGCACCCACCGACACACTTTTCGACACGTTGAGCGGCTGCCGCTGAATGGGATCCGTGCCGGGTGCAGTCGGGCTGATGACGAAGTTGAACTGTACCCCGGCGTGGTGCCGAACTAAACAGACGCAGGACTGAGCGGCGGCCGGCGGCGACCGGTGCTGAGCTGTAGACATTGGACAGGCCCCGGACTGGGCTGAAAGTCCAGCGCCGGCGCCGGGCGCTGGGCTTTGTGCCAGTGCTGAATTGTGGACACTGGACAGGCCCGGACTACGGACGGGGGTGGCTGGGGACGGCTGGGGACGGCTGGGGAGGCACGGGGGCGGCTGGTGACGACTGGGGAGGCACGGGGGCGGCTGGTGTCGGCTGGGGACGGCTGGGGAGGAACCGGGGGCGGCTGGTGTCGGCTGGGGAGGAACGGGGGCGGCTGGTGACGGCTGGGGACGGCTGGGGAGGCACGGGGGCGGCTGGTGACGGCTGGGGACGGCTGGGGAGGCACGGGGGCGGCTGGTGTCGGTTGGGGAGGCACGGGGGCGGCTGGTGTCGGCTGGGGAGGCACGGGGGCGGCTGGTGTCGGCTGGGGAGGCACGGGGGCGGCTGGTGTTGGCTGGGGAGGCACGGGGGCGACTGGTGATGGCTGGGGAGGCACGGGGCGGCTGGTGTCGGCTGGGGAGGCACGGGGGCGGCTGGTGTCGGTTGGGGAGGCACGGGGGCGGCTGGTGTCGGCTGGGGAGGCACGGGGGCGGCTGGTGACGACTGGGGGAGGCACGGGGGCGGCTGGTGTCGGCTGGGAAGGCACGGGGCGACTGGTGTCGGCTGGGGAAACACGGGGGCGGCTGGTGACGGCTGGGGAGGCACGGGGGCGGCTGGTGACGGCTGGGGAGGCACGATCGGCACAGGAGCAGATTACGAGCTCCTTTGGTGCGGTCATGGGTGTAGCCAATGGGGAGGGTGGGGGGACATGTCCCCTCCCCACACACAAATTCTGAAAGTGGCGATTTGTCCCTCTCAATTTCTTTTGTCCTCCTCCCCCAGCCTCATCTGCCTGAGTATGATCGCCGCAAAAAAAAATATATATGCAAGAAAATCACCAAAAACAGTAGAAGCCGATCTGGCCAATCAACGGGCTCCACAGGCTACCTATTGTCAGAAAATCTCCGAATGGTAAATCAGGAAACGTTAGAAATTTCTGCCTTCAGGCCATTCTTGAATAACATGAACCTTGACCGTCTTGTGTTTTCGCTGGAGTGGAAAATTGTGCTCTGCGAGGCAACACATTTGCATTATCGCAAGGCTGTATACGTCTTAAGTTCCCTTCCCCTATGCATATATCGATATATCTTGAACAAACGTGACTCTGGGTGTTCTTGGTCATCTTCAAGACCACGGAGAGGAGTCATGGGCAGCCTTGAGCACGTACGTCAAGTTAACGTCGTATTCGTATTAATATTTAGCGACGAGTTCGCCAGAGACGTAATTATATTTCCATTGGCATTCACGACGGGTTTATGATAGTTCGAATCAATTACCACAAATGATTCTCCTTGTACTGCTTCACTCACCAGTGGACTAGGCAGATTAGAATATTGGGAAAGACTTATGGCATCATATATGTACTCACTCCATTATAGGAGATTAAGGAGTGATATGATTGAAATGTATAAAATTATTAAAGGGCCAGATCAGGTCAATCTGAATGATGCCCTTTTACTTAGACTATCACTTAAGGGTCATCAATTCAGGTTAGACAAATCAAGGTGGAGGACATTTAGGCGACAACAGGTCTTCAGGTCAAAGGATTGTTGATCAGTGGAATAGTCTGCCTGCTGATGTCGTGGCGAGTCCCTCATTGAATGTATTTATAAATAGGGTGGACAACTTTTTTTGGTTTCAAAATCTTGTTTTTGAGTTATAAGTAGTGGTGGATGGGGTAATGTTTATGCTAAGTAGGTGTGCACTGTACAGGCCCCTTTAAGCAGGTATGGATTGGGGCTGAAAATTATTGGTAGGGCACTCAAGTCACATGTGTTATATGAGATTGAGTGAATAGAGCTGAATAGGTCAGGTAGATAGGCGTTGATGAGCATGGCGGGGGGGGGCGTATTTTTTTTGGAATTAGGGATGTGGTGTTTCTTGGGGTGAAGAGTGCCTTTTTGCTAAGGTTACGGTATCTTCCCTTTGCGGACTTTACCTGGATTGGCCCGTGTGGCTCTTATTAAGTATAATCACTTTATGACTGTGACTTTACTGAACACGCTGCAAGCAACTACGTATGTCTCACATGACCACTTTAACGGTAAAGGTCCAACGCAAACCGGTTTCTTCGGTCGCCTCCCAGTTTTCCGTTTTCACCCCAACTTCCCAAATCTGGTACCAAGCGATAGCCAGTGGTGAACCATCGTGTAATATTTCCAACCGGTGCATGTCAAGGTCAAGCATTAAGGTCAAAGGTTAGCTTGATATATCAGATGGCGATATTGAAGCGATATCTACCGAACGGACGTTCGGTTGCTATCGATTCAATTTCCATAAAATGGGCGTCTTTCGACGTGGATTGTTATGCGGTACTAGAAAGCTAAGCAATCTAATTATTTTTCTTTGAAGGGCAAAGGCCAAGCTGGTCCTCCGTTTGCCGCAATTTTTTGTTCGTTTTCGCTCAAACCTATTCAAATCTGGTATCAAGTGATAGCCAATGGTTAATACTCGAGCAACATTTCAAACCGGGACATGTCAAGGTCAAAGGTTTGATTGAGTTCTTCGATGACCTTGCGTTTCGTCGCTATGGCTTCAATTTGCAGAAGTGGATGTCATTCGACGTCGCTTGTTGTTCGGTATTGTAAGACGGCTTACATTTTTTCAATATTTAATACCACACCCAACCGGCCGTCCCAAGCCAAGGCCTAGAACCAAGACCACCACAACATCCACCCAGACAACCCGCAAGTCCACGGCCACCACCTCCTGCCAAACCGAACCTCCCACGACCTCCTGCACACCCACCCAAACCCACTCCAAAACCTCGTTTGAGGCCAGCACTCAGACTGAACCTACCACTCCTTCAAAGCCCGTCGAACCCACAACTCCAGACCAACGAATCCCACCCAAACCCACCGCGCCTCCCAAGCGCAAACCACGCCGCCACTCTACCCAATTACCTCCCAGAACCTGTGCGACCAGGTCCAGGCTACCACCCCTGCCTGGATCACCTCCCAACCCTCTTTCCGTTCACCGGTTCAACCTTTCTCCCCAACTCGACACCGGCACCACCCCATTATAGGAACACCAACAGTCACTAAGCGCGTTCGGCAATGGGACTTTTTCTGCAGTGGAACACCGGAGGCCTTCCAGGCAAGTTCATATAATTCAAATATGAATTCATGCAACAAAAACCATTACTAGCTGCGCTCCAAGAAACTCACTTTCGAGATTCTGACTCCACTTGGAACAAAATCCCAGATTAAACTTGGCATGTCGACAACGTTAACGGCCCAAATAGGAAATGGGGCGCAGCCATACTCATTTCAAAAAGCATACCTCACCGTCGAGTAACGTTAAATACTCGCCTGAATTGCGCAGCAGTCGGCCTCAAAATTGCCCATTGCTAAACCACAGACATTTCACTACACATCTCGCCGTCAGCTGAAACCCCCACATCACAGGAGCTGAGCAACTTGCTGCTTCAGGCCCCTCCACCAGTTCTCATTATGGGAGACTTTAATGCTAAACATCCCTCCTGGGGAAGCGACCAGACTAACGCTAGAGGACGCGAAATTCACCAGTCTATTTCGGACCACAACCTAGTACTTCTTAACACCGGGGCCGCCACCCGCTTAGGGGGATCGGATAGTTGCATTGACTTAACGTGCTGCTCCCAACGACTTAGCTCACTATTTGACTGGTCAGTTTCAGACGTTCCCGGGCTGAGCGACCACTACCCAATTACAATTAGGCCCAGCACGGACGCTATCCACCACACTAAGCTATTTAGACAATCTTGGAACTTGAAAAGAGCGGACTTGGCTAAATTCGAGGAACAGGTGGACCTCAACCTAACAACTTCAGAAACCAGTAAGATCGAGACAATCCTAAGGGCCATCAGCTCAGCAGCACGAGACTCAGTCCCAAAAAGTAACAAACCTAGGAAAAAGGCATCTACGCCATGGTGGACCCCGGACTGTCAAAGGGCAATCGCCGCACGGCGCTGTGCCCACAAACAATTCAAAAGATGCGTGTGCAAAGCACACCTATCAGCATACAGACAATCTCAAGAACACTGCGGGTACACAATTCGAACAGCACGACAAAACTGTTGGCAGTCTTTTGCCTCTCAATTCAATAGGTTCACTCCTACCTGTAGAATCTGGGACCTGATGAAGCGTTTCAACCTGAAACGCCCACCACCAGGCCCCTTCCCCCAGCTGACGGTGAAAGGACAGCACATCACTGACCCACAACAAGTCGTAGACCACTTTAAACTACACTACGCCAGCGTATCTGGCAACAGCAACTACGACACCACTATAGTAAGCGCTCTAGACGCCCTTGCCTCCAAAGCGAATTTTAGCTCTAGCAATAGAGAAATCTACAATTAGTCGTTTACTATGCACGAATTACACCTTGCCCTCAGCAAGTGTGGAAACACGTCGGTAGGGCCGGACGACATCCACTACCAGTTTCTTAAACGACTTAGCAAAAACTCTCTAGCGTACCTACTAGTGGCCATAAATGAACTGTACGAAAGCGACACGTTTCCCGCATCCCGGCGAAAGAGCGTAGTCATTCCATTGCCAAAGCCGCACAAAGATCACTCCACTCCAAAAGGTTATAGACCCATCTCACTTACTAGCTGCGCTAGCAAGTTAGTCGAACGCATGGTCAACACACGATTAAGGAAATTTCTGGAACACAACGATCTGCTCCACGAATTTCAGTGCGGCTTCCAGCGTCAAAAATCACCTACAGACAATCTCATTAGATTAGTGCATGACATAAAAAGTGGTCTACGCATCAAACGCACAACAGTAGCTGCCTACTTGGACATCACTGCCGCATTCGACCGAGTACACAAATCCGCACTGACACAAACTCCACAAGATAGGCCTACGCGGACACATGGCACGCTTCATTCTCAACTTCCTTAGAGACAGGACCCTTAAGGTCCGATGCGGCAGTGTCACATCAAACACCACAACACAGGAGCAGGGCCTGGCTCACGGGAGCGTGCTCTCACCGAGCCTCTTCATCATCATGATCAACGACATACTTGCTGACAACACTGACACTTCACTTAAATACTCACTTTTCGCGGACGACATAGCCATCTGGACAACATTACAATGCTTCCCTAAAGCTGAAAAAAAAACATTCAAGCAGGACTAGACCACATTGCAAAGTGGTGCACAACTTGGGGCTGCACCCTGTCCGCATAAAAATCAGCCACCGTAACATATAGTCGTCTCCGCCCAGCACCCAACACTCTACTTAAAATAGATGGCAAAGCCATCGAACAGGTGAAATGCTTCAAGTTCTTAGTAGGAGTACATTTAGACGAAAAACTCAGTTTCAACACCCACATCACCTCCATCTCGAAGCGATGCGCGAAGCGCGTCAACATACTACGTGCACTTGCAGGCACAGACTGGGGCGGAGACAGGAAAACACTACTGCGACTGCACACACCAATCATGCGACCCATCCTAGAATACAACAGCATCACTTTTGCCACAATTTCAGAAAGCCAGAGCCGAAATTTAGAAATCATCCAAAACAGCTGCATCAGAGCAGCCACAGGTGCCCTCAGCACCACACCGATAGCCAGTTTTCTAGTGGACTCAAACACGCCCCCACTCCACGTCCGGAGGACACAACAGCTGTGCCGCTACCACATCAAAATCAAATCCATTAAAAATCATCCAGCAGAGCGCTGCTTTACGCCTGACAGATACGACAGGAGCCGATTTGCGCGCATACTTCCACCATATAGCATTCAAATTTCCACGGCTCTCTCAGATCTAAACTTCGCAATGCCATCCACTGCAACTCGACCGCCCACTAGGCCATTCTGGACTTTCGGTTAACCAAATGTCGAGTACTTGCTCTCGGAGAAGAAATCCACTGTCACATCGGCGGAAATGTTTGGCCTCTTCCACAAGTTCGCCGATGACAACAAACACAAATCACTCGTATTAACGGATGGGTCGAAACACGAGGCAAAGGTAGGCATCGGCATCACTGGACCAGGTCTCAGACTTTCCAGGCGTCTACCGGATAACTTCTCCATCTACTCCGCTGAAGCAATGGCTATTCTTGCCGCTATCACCATTCTCATGAGACGTAAAACTAGAAACGTAGTAATTTGCTCAGACTCCAAATCTGTCCTCCAGTCAATTAGCAACACCCACGACTGGCTATATCACTTCATTGATAGAATCCAACAACTCGTGGCCCATAACGTAAACATGAACTTTTCCTTCCTCTGGATTCCGGGCCACGCCAACATCCCAGGTAACGAAGAAGCAGACTGGCTCGCAAAGCAAGCCCTAGCATTGAACACTTACCCCAGCGTGGAATATTCGGTAGACGATTGCAAAGCACTCCTACAACGCCACATTCGCCAACATCAACAGAATACATGGACACAACACAACTCAACACAACACAAATCCAACCACACCCACGCAATCAAACCAACAATAGGCACATGGAACACATCAAATCAATCTCACCGACAAAAAGAGGTCATCCTCACTAGACTTAGAACTGGTTGCACAAAACTAACACAGCCTCAATTAGAGGGTGACCAACATACAACACCGCACTGCGGCACCTGCAACACCACGTTAAGCATAGGCCACATTCTGCTAGACTGTAGTAGCTTTAGCTCTCAAAGACAACCACTTAAGGCATTCTGCCAAAAAGAGGGCATCACCATATCGCTTCCATCGCTTCTTGGTGACAAGCACCCAGAACTCCTTCAATTGCTATTTGAATATCTGTATGCCACAAAACTAGCAGGAGCACTGTAGGCACCACACCACCAACACTCACATCAACTCGCAATGCATGACCGCGAAACACTCGTAGGAAACACGTAAATAGCCATCCCCGCATGGCGTCGGACATACATGAGCCGATTTGCCTCTAAATTATAAATAAATGGCTACCTAGCGGTGCCGTCGGAAGTAGACGAGCCGACTTGCTTTAGGAAAAAATAAACAAAAAATAAAAATAAAAATTAGCATAACGTGAAACGACTACCCAGAGGAGCCATCGGACGTAGATGAGCCGATTTGCCTAGCAACTCATAACGTAAACGGCTACCCAGAGGTACAGCGGACATAGAAGAGCCGAATTGCGAAACGCCGTACTAACCAAACTGACAACCCTGCCTGGCATGCTAACCCGCTACTAACAACTAACACGCGGAGGCCGGCGTGATAGGCGGTGTGAACAATTACCTCCTTGTTCGCACGGTAAAGATCCCTCGGTGCTCTTCGATAAGAGTAGGCTAAAGCCGGAACCCTGACAAAATCAACTTCTCGCCACTCTCAAAACACCCCCACTCCCACCCAAACTACGAATTATTTTGTGGAGGAGTAAAGTAAAACCAAACCATTTAGACATGAAGGAGCTGTCCCCAACCCAGACCCTCACCTTCAGCACCTAAAATATCACTCAAACTAATGTAAAATTCCTTAATGTAGATGTCCACTTGCCTGTGCCTTGATCACAAATGCTAGCTTTATAGACAGACATGTAACATACTCGCTTTAAAGGCGGCGCAAATGACCTTTATGGTCCGGCACGGCTAAAAAATCACTCCCCTATTGACCAACATACCTAACCCATAACAGTCGATGCCTCGCCGGGCCATATTGGCTGGAAGCGTGCGACCAGCCCTACCTATCCGACGGGTGGGCGCGGGTCAGGTTCGGTACGTCCCCTGGTCGACTATATACCCTAGCCGACCCTATCCTTTCAGCCCCGTGTTTATGGCATGACAAACCGGTCCTGGTATCCTCCGAGAAAAGCTGCACAACCTATGCTCCACGTAAAGAGAACAGAAGTGGAACGAATTACCGGACAGTGTTTTTCCTCTATCCTATTGTCCGGCGCCAGACTGTCAACGAACCTCAAGGCCAGCAGCTCTCGTAGCGGCCGTATTTGCACACCGAGGTTGAACTCCATCTGCGCCCTAGTTCACAGCGGCCAGCGGGATTTTGCGGTCAAAGAACCATGCATTTTGGGCAAATAGAGGTTTTCATTTCATCACTCCCTTTCGCAGTGATAAATGTGACCACGCAAACCATATACGGGAATATTCATGATCTGTATAAATTCGACTCCTTTGGCCTCTCGCTGTCATTACTCGGGAATGTTTGGTCCATAGGATGACGGCTCGCAGATTGATTTCTTTGCTTATAAATCTACTTTGATAGAAAATCAATTTCAGGCAAATATCTAACCATCATGGGCGAATTATCGCTTGCCATGTCGAGACTGAGTCGATTATAACGTGTGCGCTCTTGCACACACGGTACTATCCACGTCCATCTGTCGGTTAATAGTGACACTGTCCGAGCGGAAGACGCGACGCGTGTCCCTCAGCCCTGAGGCTGAGGGACACGGCGTCCCTCGGCCATCCAGCCGAGGACGTAAATACTCTCCCTCTGACCTCCTGGTCGCCGGGGAATGTACTATACGATGGTCATCGGTTTGAGAGGGTCGTATTTCTGACGTCATCCTCAAGTTATACTGATCTCTACGGAAGGTCACCTGACTGCGGCCGTTAAGCGGCCGACGCTATTTAATCTAAATGCTATTTTGTATATATTTGTCTCATGGGCAAAGCTACGCCACTGAACACCATGCTGGAGCGCATCCCTTCAGTTCCCTCAAAGTGTTGACTTTGAAACTAGTCTGCACCACGGAGGGGTGGCCTGGTATGTTAATGTTTTAGTCCTGTTAGTGTAGGGGCCCAGTGCATTGGACGGGGAGGGAAAGACGGGGATTATTGCACACACAGTTTTCGACACGCGTGCTCTTGGATCGAGTGATTGCCATCTTGCGGCAAAGGCTACAGACGGGTCGACTCGAGGGACCTGCGGCTCCTGACTGATTATAGTAACCGATTTGTTTTAATATTCTTGACCGCTGGTCCAAGCTGCACTCCATATTTACTCGTGTACGGTTCTTCTCCACTGCCCATCCCGTCTATCCACTGACGAGTAGCTGGCATCTGTCTCTGCGACTACCCAAATACATTTTCTATCGTTAATCTGATATACTTACATGTAAGTGTACTGCATAACATTCCGATCTATAAACAATCCTAATCCACGTAACTCTGGTAATTTCACACCTATCTATTCCAATACATTCTACGCGACCCATTACCCCTCCTCCGAGTTTAGCCTATTAACCCGCGCATGTCCGGGGGGCAGATATCTGCCCCCCTGCGGTTTTTCCTACTTTGCCGCCATACTAATCGGGTTAGCAAGGCAAAACCTCGCATGGCTGCTCATTGGTCTTTGCGCATATTCTCAGAAATTTTTGACCCTGGGTCATCTCAAGTCAGGTCACCAGGTCAGGCGAAGTGACCTAACGTCCCTCCGAGTTCTAGGTGGCATCACTCCCACAATAATTGGGCGATTGATTTCAAACTTATATCACGTCATGATCTTATCAGGGTATATAACATGTATATCACGGTTTTTTCGTAGCGTTGACCTGAGGTCAGGTCGTGGCCATGGCTTACCCATTATAGGCCTATGGAAAAATATACAAATGTTTCCTGGTTACATATTTGCTCTCGGAATGACCTCCAACCGTTATGGCGTGTAGTTAGAAGCTATTCGCAATGCTATCGCTGACATATTTGCTCAGTGGCCCCACCAAGGTCAGCTGAGGTCACCTGAAATCATTAGCACATTTCTGCGCATTATATCGCAATGCATTGAGCTAGAAGGCTGAAATTACCGTCATTGTGCTTGTATCTCCCAGACGTGTCGATTGATATATTACATGACCTCCCTACTCTACCCCATGACCTTGACCTGAGGTCATTGTTTCGGTGACCCATGTTGACCTGACCTTAAATTACACAGCGTATGTCGATAGCACATTTCAAGGGCTGTCGAATAGCATTTGCAGTTTGTTTCTATCTGTTACAGGTCCTGAGATATGTGCCAATATCTGAGGGTCCCACCCGATCTGGTCGAATTTGACATATGATGACCCAGTGACCTAAATATTGACCTGAGCGAGAAAATGACCGAAATACTTTCGATAGAGCTTATCACCAGCTATCCAAAGCCGTTTTCCGTTTGTCGCTACCTAGCATAGTTCTCGAGATCTTATGGGGGCAGACATCCCCCCGGACATGGTTGGCGCGACCGCCGGACGCGAGTGTTAAGGTCTCCTTATAAGACGGGTCGCTCCGTTCAGCCGAGTGCAATGAGGTTGAAGAGGCAGTAGTTGTAATAGAAGTGAGGTTGGTCCGGCACGGTTTTGGAAGGAGGAAAGCATGGCAGACAGACGGTACCCACATTACTGATGGTGGTTGCCTCCCGACCGTCCGTCACTTTTCAGCTCGCTTCTCCGCCAGCCACTTCCACTCCACAGCTATCATATCTGTCTCGATGACTCGATCCCCCTGCTCCGATGGAGTGATCAAGGGACAAACACAAGGTCAAACGACTGTACGCTAAAACGGCGAAAAATGCCAATGCATTCGGCCAACACTTGCTTCAACATGTAGATCGTCTATTGCTCCAGAGTTGTGGTGTTCAGAGTCCATTGCTCCAGAGTTGTCCATTGCTCCAGAGTCCATTCCTCCAGTCCATTGCTCCAGTGAATTGTGTGTCAATAGCAGTTGATCGTTAGCGTCGAATCCAAGGTCAAAGGACGCAGGACGCTGGGACGCTTGAAGTTACCAATATGTTGGGCCCAAACCAGTATCAACGAAGTCCAGGGTGGCAGAGATTTATGTCTCAATAGCGGTTGACCTTAGGGACAAGGTCAAAGTCTAACGACGGAGAACGTTAGAGCGCCGAAAGTTACTCATGTATTTGGCCAGAATTAGTTTCAACACATGCAGACCGTCTCCTGTTCCAGGGTGACAGTGATTTGTGTCTCGCCGTCTTTCCCGTTGTTCGACCTTGAGTTTGATTTTGAAGGTCAACTGATATCCAGACAGAATACACTGTCACTCTGGACCAAGATACTCCCTTTATGTTGATACCGGTTTTATCCGAGTGTATCTATAATACCGAACATATGGATAACTTTGTGCTTTCTCACGTTCTCCGTCACATGACCTTCACATTGACCTGGAAGGCCAATTGCTATCGAGGCATAGATCACTGTCACCTTGTACCAGGCGACTATCTACGTGCTTAGACAGTTCTTACCCGAATATTTTAATAACTTTGGACGCTCTAGTGTTCCCCGTCAATTGACCTGGCATTTGATGCTGAAAGTCTACTGGTATCGAGACACAAATCGCTGTCACTCTCGAACAGGAGAAGGTCTACAGGCATGGCCGAATATGCCAGCAACTTTTGGTGTTCTAGCGTTCCCCGTCGTTTGACCAACAATTTGGCGTCGAAAGTCAACCAGTGTCGTAAATTGAACTTTTGATTCGTAAATAACTCGGCAAAATTGACCTAGATGCAATTTTCTGGTAGGAAATGGAGCTAGTATTTGAATCATTTTCATTTCATTTTGTTAGGTTAGGCACTTCGGCCTCCTGGGGCCATTTCGTGCCGCGGAAAAAATAATAAAAAAAACTATAGAGCTATGAAAGTCAATTTATAAGTTCTGGATCAAGTTGATTTGTCGTAGAAAGATGAAGAGTAGTTTTATTAGAAAAGGGTGTTCATCTCCCAATAGCGTGGGTAAAGAAAATGGAATGTTGTGTGTTCGGCAGTAGTCGGTAAGTGTTTTTCGAGGGCCATGGTACTGTTGACAGTGTAGGAGTATCTGTGTGACTGTAAGATGGGTGTTGCATGATGGGCATGAAGGTCGAAGTGAAGCCGTGTAGATATGTCGATGGGTAAGGAAAGTATGGCCGATACGTAAACGTGATAGTACTTTTTCTTCGAGACGGTTTTTTTTATATGATGTGGTCCAGGTGTCGACGCCAGGTTTGATGATGCGTAACTGTGTATGGTTCGTGTTTTGTGTCCAATTTTGAGTCCAAAAATGTCGAATGCTTGATGATCGATGATTTAATACCTTCAAAATGTGGTGGAATTTCTGTGATGTGTTGGAGGTGTAATGAAGCTTTTGCTAATGTGTCGGCTTCTTCGTTTCCTGGGATGCCGCAGTGACTGGGCACCCACAGGAAACGGACCTTCACGCCCATCAGATGAAGTGTTCCTAACGTTTCATAAATATAAATATGGCAATGATGTGAAAAGGAAAGTGACGAAAGAGATTGTAAAACTGATTTGGAGTCCGAACAAATGACGACGCTGCGCATGGGGTGACAGAGAACACGATTGCGAATGTAACGGAGGACAATGAGGATAGCATGTAATTCGGCGATGAAAATTGATGTTCCGTCTGGTAGTCGATGTTGTTTTTTGTATGTTCCAGAAACTATTGCATTGCCTGTACGGTTAGCGTTTTTAGAACCGTCAGTGAAAACGAAAGGTACATGGTGATAACGAGCCCGAAATTTGTGGAATTTTTGTTTCGCATATTCTGGACAAAACTGATTTTGGAGTGGTGGTTAAATAACAAAATGTGTCGTTCGGCTATCTGTCACAGTGGTGTAGTTGGTGGAGAAAGAGAAGTAATGCGTGGAATAGTGAAATGAAGTTGTTCAGAAAATGTTTTGACTCGAGAAGCTATAGTGAGACCAGTTCGTTTTTCGGCTGGACCTAAATAATTGTAATGTAAATTTTGGAGAATTTGTAATGACTTGTGTGTGGGGTGGTTTGCGTGAAATTGAATTTTGGAGGCGTACCTAAGTGTTTGCTGCATTCTACGGAGAGCTAGTGGAGGAATTCCCGATTCGGCTTCTAACGAAATGATGGGAGAAGTAGTCATTGCACCGAGTGCGATACGGATAAATTTATTTTGAATGGTGTCTAACATGTGTAATGAGGATGTACTAGCACCGGTATATACTACGGATCCATATTCAATTATGGGTAGAACTAAAGATTTGTAAAGTAGTAGAAGTGTATGTCGATCGGCTCCAAGTGATGAAGAAGTGATGCATCGAAATCAATTCAGTCGGTGAAAACATTTGTTCTGGATGTGTTTGATGTGTTTATGGATTGAAAGTCTACGGTCTAAAATAATACCAAGAAATTTAAACGAATTTACAAAAGGTATATCATTGTTTCCGAGGTGTAGTGGTGTGTCTGGGTTTGGGCAGGGTGTTGATTTACTAAATATATAGTGTTGCAAATTTTTGGTCCCGAAAAAATAAAACGTACTTCAGGGACCATTGATGTATTTTGTCTAGTGCGTCTGGTAGGTGTAATCAGCAATGCTCGTAATTTTTTTCCGGAACACGAAATTGCGATGTCATCGGCAAACAAAGAGTATGATATATGAATAGGCATGTCGGTGAAAAGATCGTTAATTATGAGGTTGAATAAAACTAGTGAAGTGCAGCTTCCCTGTGGTAGTCCATTTCGAAAAATATGTGGATCGGAGATGGCTGATCGGCACCTGATGTGGAATGGGCGAGTACCGGATAAAAAACCTATTAAATAATGAGCTAAATGTCCTTTTATACCGAGTTGCTGAATTTTGAAAAGTAATGCGGGTTTGAAAACCAAATCGCAAGCTTTGCTTATGTCTACAAATACTACGACTGTATGTTTATGTTTTTTGTAGCCTAGGCGGATGTCTGTTTCTAACCGAATAAGGTGATCTATTGTGCTGCGTCCTCGCCGAAAACCACATTGAAAGGGAGATAGAGGTGAATTTGTTTCCAGGTGCCAGGTCAGTCTTTTAATAACTATTCGTTCAAAAAGTTTTCCTAAACAACTGGTGAGTGCAATAGGTCGAAAATTACTTGGGTTACTATGGTCTTTGCCGGGTTTTGAAATGGGGATGATGGTAGCTTTTTTTCCATGCTTCAGGGAAGATGTTATTTGACCATAATGAATTAAATGTGTCTAAGATGCATTGTTTGGTGTGGTCAGATAAATGTCGAAAGAAGGAATAATGCAATTTGTCAGGCCCTACTGAAGTGCTACCGGCGGAGGAAATGGCATTCTCCAGTTCAGGAAGATGAAAAGAAGCATTGTTGTACTCGGTATTGTCGGAATCAGACGTCGAAATTGGTGTGAAAAGTGTGTTGTGCATTTTGTAAGAAATTAGGTCGGTAGTTCTCATCGGAGCTATTATGGGCTATGGTATCTGCTATGGTATTTACTATGGTTTGTGGGTCTGTAATGGTGAGATTGTGGATTTTGAGAACCGGTAGAGATTTACATGGGGAGCGTCCGGACAAACGTCGGATTAATTGCCATATTTTACTTAAAGGTGTTTGAAAAGTGAGCTGCTGTAAATATGAGGACCATGAACGGTGCTTAGCATCGCGAATGATGCGGCGGGTTCTCGCACGTTCACGGTTACGGGTGGTTAAATTTTATTGATCGGGATGTCGTAAATACTTCCTAAATGCTCTTTTTCTAACCGCAATTGATTGTGAAATTTATAGACACCACCAAGGTACTGGTTTTCGTTTTGTGAAAGGTTTCGTGAGTGGAATTGTAGTGGATGCTGCTGTAGCGAATTCAATCGAAGTTGCAAGATGCCGAGATCGTATATTCACCGGCGGTCACGCTCACACCGCGAGCCAGCGATAAAGGGGCCCCCGCCCCCCCCCGGGCCCCCCCCCCCCCCCCCCCCCCACCCCCCCCCTTCGCCCCCCCCCCCCCCCCCCCACCCCCCCCCCCCCCCCCGAAACCCCACCCCCCCCCCCCCCGCCGGCGCCCCGCACCGAAAACGCAAAACAAAACCAAAAAAAAACGCTGCTTCGAGAAGTGTGTGTGTAATCGAGTTGATGTTTTCGACGGGAGAAATGTTGGGGTTGTATTGAATATAAGAAAGTTCCTGAAATGTTGTCCAATCGGTTTTTGAATTTTTTTTCCAGCGTGGGATAAAATTGGGTGCGCTATCAGTAGTAGTTGAAAATTTGGTATTAATTTGGTGGGGTAGTGATCGCTGTCATGAATGTCTGTGTCTATGGTCCAATCGAAATCGTTGGCCAGAGATGGAGAGCAAATTGTCAAATCTATTGCAGTTTCTGTGTTGTGTCCGAGGTGAAAAAGTTGGCTCTCCAGTGTTAGTATTACTAAATTTTGTCGGTCTAATATGTGTGGTATAATGCGTCCGCGAGTGTCTGGGTGTGTACATTTTTATCCCACGCTGGGCTATGAGCGTTGAAATCGCCAAGTAAGATGAACGGGTTCTTGAAATGTGCTATAAGGTTTTCTAATTCTGTCAAAATATTTGTGTTGTCTGTGTGTGGTGGAATAAAATAGAACATACGTCTATATTCCTCCCATGGAAACCTAAAGTACAAGCTACGGCTTGTAAAGATGAATTAAGTGTAATTTGTGTATGTATAAAATCATTGTTGATGTACAGTGCTGTACCGCCACTGCGATGTGATCCACGGACCTCATCGTGACGGTACAGTGAGTAATTGGAAAGATTGAAGTTATATGTAGCTGTAGGCAAAAATCATGTTTTTTGGTGATGAATGGGTAGAAACTAAAATGCTTTCTTTGGCCCATTTGAGATTGCTGAATCCTTGTAGATCATTGGGAAATGAAGTATTAATATTTGTTGGCACCTTTTGGTGCCTGGCGCAGCCACGATTGCAGCTCGGGCGGGCATGTGGGTTGGGTGCGTCCAGCGGCGGTTGACCCGCCTGAACCGTCCGACCGACCGGTGACCTTGGCGGCCGGCTCACGGCGGCCGGCCACTGCCTCGGGGGATGCCCACCCGCTGGAATGTGTCGGTCGGGTCACGTGGGTGCTGGCCGGCGCTGGGCACGCAGGGCTCGATCGGCGGCCCGCTGATGGTGAACGACAATTTGCTGCCGCAGCGGAGTGACTGCGGGGCCTGTCACTCCTCCCTGGAGTGGTCCGCTTGTTGGGAGCCGGAGTGGTTTGTGTGTTGGGAGCCAGGGTGGTTTGTGTCGGTGTGGTCAATGGTGTGAGTTTTTCAGTGGAGCTAATCCGGGAATCATGTCAGTTTGAATAGAAGTAGAAGTGGTGTTGACGCGAGGGGCGGAGGGAGCGACGGTGGCCGCCTGGGCGTAAGTTTTGGTCGATGGGGAGGTGGCTTCCACATATCTCCGTGCCTGGGGGTAGGGCACCCCGATCGTGGCCTTGACGGCGCACACTTCCTTTTCCTTGCGCCAAACTGGGCATTGATTGGAAGTGGTGAGGTGATCAGATGTGTTACAGCTGAGGCAGTGGGCAGGCTTGGAGCAGGTGGAATCAGGATGGGCTGATTCTCCGCACTTGGGGCAGCGGGCTGATTGGCGACAAGTTTTACTGCCATGGCCGAAGCGCTGGCAATTGAAAAAGCAGAGAGGATTTGGAATAAATACGCGAACTTGGAATCGGATGTAGCTGGCGAGGAGGGTCTTAGGAAGAGTTGTAGAGTTGAAGGTAAGGACAAGGAGGCTTGTATCGCGTTTCTGGCCGTCTTTAAATGAGGTAATGTGGTGGACGTGGGTCACCCCCTCCGGCCTGAGCTCCGTCTGGATATCCGATTCTGACATGAAGCGGAGCTCCGGCGCGAAGATGGTACCCTTGGTGGAGTTGCGGTTGGAGTGGAGTGAAATGGTGACGGATTTACCACAAAATGTGGTACGACGAAGGAGGGCTTTGGTCTGGGCTCGGGTTTGGGTTTTGATGACAAGGGTTCCGTTGGCAGGGGCTTCGATGTCAGGATTGGTTAAGGAGCAGATGGAGAGGAGTTGCTTGGTCGGCCAGAAAACGTTAATTCGGCGGAAAGAAACGGTTTCCTCGACAGGCTTCACTGCTATAAAGGAGCCAGCACTGTCGAGGTAGGGTTCGATGGGTTCCGGTTGGGAGGGAGTGATCTGGTTCTGGCGTGGGTCAGCGGCGTGGAGCGTAATAGTACGATCTGGATTGCGAGACGGGTTAGTGATCTTGGAATGAGCAGGGGTCGGCGAGGCGCAAAGGGCTTCCATGGCGTCATCGAGTGGAATCGTCCGGCGTGGTTCATCAACGGTCGTATTCAGTGAGGGAACATCAGAGGCCAAGTCCGTGTTCGTGCGATGGTCGTCGGGTGTGGTCAGAGGAGGAAATTCCGATTCAGAGTCCTGTGGCGAGCTGGGGTCGGTACCTTTTTTCCTCTTTTTCCCCCATCACGGGGGAAAAACCATACCGAACGAAATCTAAATAAACACGCAGAACAAAGGGAACGGAAATACGGCGACGAAAAACCAGGTGGGGCGACGGGTGTCACCCCATTGGGAAACTAAATGCGAAAAGAGCGACGGGTGTCACCCCACGAAAATGAAAAATAAACTGCAATAACCAGCAGTCAGTCAGGCCAGAACTGATCACGGCGGAGTATTCAGCAGGCTCTGGTAATATGGACCGTGATAGCACTGAATACTCCATGGTATTTGAATCCAAATATACGAATATATGACTAACTTCACGAACATATGGTTAGCAAGACGCCGATTGCGCTACTGCAGGACAGCAGCCGGAATTGAATCAAGGGGAAAGCAATATTTACTCACCGTTGACAAGAGGGGGAGGCCATAACACCATCCACATCCTGTGTTTTTTTTCAGCTGACTCAAGAGCTAAATGACAGTGTCTTCCAGCTTTCAGGTACCGTTCCGACCACCTGGAGCTATTAATTTTATCAGGGGGCATCCTTAGGTTATCGGTATTAACGTCATCAAGAAGACCACGTTTTCCATCTCGGTGCTCTGTATTGGGTAGGTATTCCTGCTTTGGTTCGTTATATGTTGGAGCTCTGCAAGGTAACTGTACGAATACGCATGGGTTGGAATGACATATAAGTCATAAGTCAATGTAGAATAAATGTAGATCACCATTCACTTCATCACAGGACATCGTAAGTAGTTGACTATTCGAATATCACTCAAAATTTCAGTTTCGAAGCGTGGTTAATCCAACTGTAAATATGCAACTATTAGCGGACACAAATAAAAACATCATAATCTGACGACAGGAAAAGCGTAGGATCGCACGTGATATGATCTTTTCTAGTTCACCATAGGCCAAAATATATTTCGGTCCAAATCATAGGCACTGATCTAAACTGTATCTGACCATTGTGGGCATTGCATAGAAGCCAACAACACGCAGTGCATATGCCATAAGCAGGCATATGGACCCTGATCAAGTGAGGCAAGGTACACTGACTTTTCACCGATGTCACCATCCGTTCGAGATGCAGGCGTATATCACGGATATAAGTACTGCACTCACACTTATCACGTATATAAGTACTGCACTGACACTTAATATCACGGATATAAGTACTGCACTGACACTTAATATTATTGTATCATTACCATTTACCACCACAACAATGGGCGCTACGATACATTTTATCATTACCATTTACCACCACAACAATGGGCGCTACGATACATTTTATCATTACCATTTACCACCACAACAATGGGCGCTAAGATGCATTTGTATCATTACCATTTACCACCACAACAATGGGCGCTACGATACATTTTATCATTACCATTTACCACCACAACAATGGGCGCTAAGATGCATTTGTATCATTACCATTTACCACCACAACAATGGGCGCTAAGATACATTTGCTGGGTGTAAGTGATACCGTAAGATTCTCAATTTATGCTTGGCCTGACCATGACCCCGAAGGCCAAGATTGTGTATGAATGCTACTAGCAAGATCTAGGGCTATCGATTGCCGTAAAAAACGTGCAAATATGTCGATTGGCAGCCGATATAAATTATAAGCGAGCATTGACGCGGCCCAGGATTTTAAATGGGGGAGGGGTGCAGAGGGTGTTTAAGTTGATGCCTTCCATGTACCACAATATGGACAACGTTAAATTTCACAAAGCTTGGGGATGCGTCTCTTCGCTGCCCCCGCGCTATGAGGGAGTCCATAGTAGGGAAGCGCGACTCTCGAAAGGAGGGTTTTTTTCTTCGGAAGTCGCACCTCATGAATGAATGAAAATGCCGACGAAAATGCTGACAAAGTTAATCAATTGGCTTTTCCCTGGCCTGTGGTGTCATCCATTATGCCCATGGTCGGACATAATGACCACGATGACACCACCCCGAAACGAACCGTGGTGTAGGCCCGTCGATCATCGCTTAAATCAGCTCGTCTACTCAATTAGTTCCCACATCCTTTCCCAAACTTCCTCCGATGATAACCATTAACCATATGGCGCTGACTGCAAAACGTGGCCATAAAAATCGGCTTCATCAAGTTGTGAGTCGCCCCCACGTCCAGGGGACCCGGCTGTTCCTACATTTTGTGACCGATTTAAATATATTTGACGGCATCCTACAGCCAATAGAAACATATTTCAGCGCCAATGAAGGCGCATGGCTCATGTATGTGATTGTGGTGGCGCTGCAATCAAAAACAAAACTTCCAAACATGTCCCATTCCAAGTGCCTAAATCCGCTTTTCCCGCTATACAAAATAGACCGGAGGACGAAGTTCCTGAGGTGGACCAAATATATTCGTTTCGTTTGAGCTCTCACAAGGGACAGTCCAGTCTTATGATTTGTTTTCGGAGGAGGGGAGACCAACGCTCCAGAAATATGCGGAAGGAGAAAGCATGTTGCTAGCTTGCCCGACAGCTCGCTTGTTACTGATAAAGACCCCTTGAAAATAAAGACCCCTTCCGAGCACTGGTAGGGAGCGCGGGTGCAACTGCACCTCCATTTAACATGCTATTCGAGTCCCTGCACTAGTATATATACGACATAGGCATTCGTGCATGAAATTAAAGCGAAACTAAGCCGTGTTCCAGTGAGTGTAGTGAAATATAACATGTCCCCTGCTGAATCCCGCCCTATTTTTCTTCCATTATTTAGATGGAGAGATTTTGCAACACTTCGTTCGCGCTGTCATGCGAGATAATCAGACGGCAAGCTTCGAGATGGCGAAAGGAGTGACTAGAGAGGGTGACTGAGCCATTCGGCACAGAAAAGAGTGACTAGTGAGGGTGGCTGAGCCTTCCGGCACAGAAAAGAGTGACTAGTGAGGGTGGCTGAGCCGTCCGGCACAGAAAAGAGTGACTAGTGAGGGTGGCTGAGCCGTCCGGCACAGAAAGGAGTGACTAGTGAGGGTGGCTGAGCCGCCGACACAGAAAGGAGTGACTAGTGAGGGTGGCTGAGCCGTCCGGCACAGAAAGGAGTGACTAGTGAGGGTGGCTGAGCCGTCCGACAGAGAAAGGAGTGACTAGTGAGGGTGGCTGAGCCGTCCGGCACAGAAAGGAGTGACTAGTGAGGGGTGGCTGAGACGTCCGGCACAGAAAGGAGTGACTAGTGAGGGTGGCTGAGCCGTCCGGCACAGAAAAGAGTGACTAGTGAGGGTGGCTGAGCCGTCCGGCACAGAAAGGAGTGACTAGTGAGGGTGGCTGAGCCGCCGACACAGAAAGGAGTGACTAGTGAGGGTGGCTGAGCCGTCCGGCACAGAAAGGAGTGACTAGTGAGGGTGGCTGAGCCATCCGGCACAGCAAAGAGTGACTAGTGAGGGTGGAGCCGTCCGGCACAGAAAGGAGTGACTAGTGAGGGTGGCTGAGACGTCCGGCACAGAAAGGAGTGACTAGTGAGGGTGGCTGAGCCGTCCGGCACAGAAAGGAGTGACTAGTGAGGGTGGCTGAGCCGTCCCGCACAAGTGGAGGGAGTGAATAGTGAGGGCAGTGGCGTCGCCACGAAATTCTTCCAGGGAGGGGGCCAGATCGAAAGTGGGCCTCCTGTTCCCCGAAAGGGGGCCTCCATTGTGTTAGGGTCTCATATTGTTTTTAGGCTCTTACTATGGTTCGATAATGGGGAACATGATTTCATATTGGTGTTTTGTTTGTTCTTGGCATGGTGCATCATTTACTCAAAACGCAATAGCACTAATCATTTTCGCTGAAAACTGGGCCATACCAGGGTATAAATAAGTAATATTTGGATAAATACATAAGTGCCAAAACAAACCAACGTCTCAATGCTTTCTCGAATCTTCCCGCTGGCCTCTAGATTGCAGCGAGCTGGCGGGGCTGGTGCTAAGCATATCTTACAGATATCTGCCATTATTATACAGATATCTGCCATATATAATTAGTTATCAACTAAATTGTTCTGTGGAGGGGCCTAATCTACCACTATGGTTTCTGATTGGTCGAATTTCAACCCAAACTCCACCACACAGTTCTAAGGTTTTCTTTTGGTATCCCTTGATAAGTTACCTCACACTGCTGAAATTACACCTATACCACACAACCGGATCGGTATCCCAAAAATCAATCTGGAGCCCTCCAAAAAAGGAGGGATTCCAACAAATGTCCGGGTCAGGAAAATGGCTCTGGAGCACCGAACATTTTTTTCCAGATGCCTCAAAAATTGCGTATGGCACCGAAAGGCATACCGGATCTCGAAAAATCGAGGTGGGATACAAAAACATGGTGCCAGAGGCTCCAAAAATCAGGCCGAGATCCGGACTTAAAAAAAAACAGAAAAGATCCACAAAAATCGCGTTGAGCCCAGAAAGCTGGCGTTGGGTCTCCAGAACCACGCGCCTGGGCGCGATAAGTCGCGCTGGGACCCATAAAAATCGCACCGAAGCCCCAAAATCGTACTGGGGCCCCACACATGTGCGTCAGAAGCCCGAAATATACACAGCGGGACCCTAAGAGTACAACGGTGCCCGAAAATACAACCAACCCTCCAAAGCGCACCGAGTCTCCCAAAAAGCGATAGGGCCATAAAACATGCGTTGCAGCCCTAAATAAACATACCGGGAGCTCTAAAAAAAAATACACTGCAAACTCGCAAGGCGCACAGGGGCCATGAGAACGCACAAGGGCCTGAAAAAGAGGCTGGGGCCACAAAAGGTAACATGGTTCCAAAACATACAAAACGACCGGCAGCTAAATAAACACATTGGGATCTTCTAAAACGCCGACACGCAAATAATACTCGGTGCACACAAAATGCAACAAAGCCCTAAAACGAGCAGAGTTTCGAAGATGTATTAAGCCCATAACTTCAATTTAAAATGTATTACCCACCACTTTAAAATTCAAAATTTCACAATTTCAGGCATTCCAGTTCATAGCACCCGGTCGTCACGACGGCAACGTCAGAGCACGTGCACACCCATCATTCGTATTCGGTGCATTCGCCACACTTCGTGCGATGCTACGGTTCCTGCTAGGCCTTCTGCGTTTTGCTAATTGCTGCCACATCATAGACTTGCGCCATATTTGACGTGATGGAATGCTTCGTATAGGCGTTCGCTGCGAAAAGTCGATCGATTAAATTCGATCATTAGTTTCCTACTTCCCACATTTTCTGGTAGTTATGAAATGCGGTTTCCGCTGAGCTTTCTGCACTTCATATCTTTGCTGCTATCCTCCCAGATCGGCTACCGAACCGAGGCCCTGCCTCAGCGTTCTTTTTGGACCAGTTGCGTCTTTCTTGGTCTATGATTGTGTATTATGGCTCCAATCCATTTTTGTTAGGGGCCTAAAACATGTTCGAACCCCGTACTCGTTTTAGGGTTTGTTGCATTTTTGTGCACCGATGATTTTTTTTGACGTGTCGGGGGGTTTTCGAAGATCCCGATGTGTTTATTTAGCGCCCGGTCTTTTTGTTTGTTTTGGAACCATGTTGCCTTTTGCGGCCCCAGCCACTTTTTTCAGGCTTTCGTGCGTTATCATGACCCCTGTGTGCCTTGAGACCTTCCGGTGTATTTTTTAGACCT
This sequence comes from Ashinkailepas kermadecensis, assembly GCA_034440615.1. Lineage (NCBI taxonomy): Eukaryota > Metazoa > Arthropoda > Thecostraca > Neolepadidae > Ashinkailepas > Ashinkailepas kermadecensis. The sequence goes on from JAOTOM010002507.1 coordinate 102,433, forward strand.
CTCGGTATGTATATTTATGGCTGCAACGCATGTGTTAAGGCCCTGTCGCTTTTTGTGAAACTCTGTGCGCTTTGGAGGGCCAGTTGTATTTTCGGCCCCGTTGTACTCTTAGGGTCCCGATGTGTTTATTTTGGGATTCTGACGCACACTTGTGGGGCCCCAGTACAATTTTGGGGCTTCGGTACGATGCTTCTAGGTCCCAGAGCGGCTTATCGCGCCCAGGCGCGTGGTTCTGGAGACCCAACCCCAGTTGTCTGGGCTCAATACGATTTTTGTGAATCTTTTCAGATTTTTTTACAAGTCCGAATCCCGGCCGATTTCTCGAACCCTTGGCGCAATGTTTTTGTATCCCACCTCGATTGTTCGAGATCCGGGTTGTTTTTCGGTGCCGTACGCAGCTTGTGAAGGCATCTGATAATATGTTCGGTGCTCCAGAGCCATTTTTTACCTGGGCATTTAGTTGTTGGAATCCCTCCTTTTTTTTAGGGCTCCAGCTTGATTTTTTCGGATACCGATCCGGTGTTTGTGGTCACACTGCGCTTACGTGTGGCCCTAGACGCCAATTTTTTAGAGCCTCGACGGGACTACCGATGGGAATTGTGGGTCCCGAGCGCGATATTTGGGGGGCGGTTCAAGTTTGTGGGACGCGTTGTATTTAGCTGTGGCCCAACGCGATTTTGGCGGTTCCTGTTGCAATTTTTCGGGTCTCGGAGCGAGTTTTCCGGGGCTCGCCGTATTTATTTGGAGAACCATATGCGAATTCTTGTGGACCGACGCGAATTTTGGTGGCCCCAGCGCGATTTTTCGCGAGGAATTTTCCCTTTGATATAGCACTGCGGCCACTGAAGGAGTTTTTTTTTGTCCCAGTGTGACATTCCGGTTGATTGATTTTTGCGGAAGCTGCAACTTTTGGGGCCCCGGCGCGACCTTCTTGGCCTCCAGTGTGACTTTCAAGTGCTGCGACGCGACTTTTTTAGTCCAATGTGATCTTTTGGGTCCCGACGTCATTTTCTTGGATCCCTAGCGCGAGCTATAGCGGCCTCGACACTTGTTGGGGATCCAATGCGTTTTGGGGGCTTTTGGCGTCATTGTTGGGCCCCCAGAGTGATTATCCATGTCCGGATTGTTTTTCGTTGTTCCGGCTTCATTTGTTTTGGTCCCAAGGAGACTGTTGGGGCACGGTGCGACCTGTCATGCCACTGGCATGATTTTCGTGGTCCGGGCGTGAATTTTTGGTACCCCAGGCTCAACGTAATTTGCGGGGGCCCGGCCGGATCTTTTGGGGCCCATATCGTGATTTTAAAGTACCCAGACACGACTCCTACTATTTCTTAGGGGTTTCTTCTTGCAAATTATAGGCCTCCTGTCGCGTCTTAAGGGTCTCGTCTCATTTCCTGGAGCCTTTTTACCGGCTTTCGACGTCTCCTTGTGTGTCCTACCCTCCTCCATATTCAATGGTCCTCCTCTCCCGTCTTGGAGGGCCTCCTCTTGCATTCTGGGGCCCCTTTAATATGGCATGGGGCTTCCTCTCATCTTCGAGGGGCATTCTCTGCAAAATTAGGGGCCTCCTGCCACGTCTCGTAGGCCTCCTCCTTTATCCTGGCAAAGCCTTACCCGTCTTGAGGATCTTCAATTTTGGAAACCTCACCTCCTTCCATACCTGCTACCACTCCCATCTTAAGGGCCTCCTCCCACTTTCTGGGAACTCTTTCCGGTCTTCGGGGCCTCGTTTGGTCCTGGAGACCTACCCCTTCTTGAGGGACTCCTCTCGAGTCCGGCAGGTACCTCATTGCTCTTCTAGAGGCCTTCTTTTTCAAATTAGGGGCCTCCTCTCGTCTTGGGGGCCTCCTGCTCTGCGTGTGGATTCGATCTTTACCCATCTTAGGGGTGGTCTCTTATCTCCTGGTGGACTCTTCTTCTCTCCCAGGCGCCTCCTCTGCCAAATTACTGGCAACCTTTCCCATCTTAGTGGCCTTGTTATTTCCCGGGGACCTTTTTAGCCGTCTTCGAGCCTTCTTTTCCGCCTGGGAGCCATCTCTCTTATCCATTCTCTCTCTCCTATTTTAGGGCCTCCTCGTTCATCGTGGGGTCTCATTTCCAATATTGTGTCGTTCTCTTCCGAATTAGGTGCCTCCTGCCACGTCTCTGGATCATCCTTTTCTATCTCGGTGGAACCTCAACTGTTTGGGGCCTGCTTTTGCGTCTCCGAAACCTCATCTCATATCCACTGGCTTCCTTTTTCGTCTTAGGGCCTCCTCTCATATTCTGGGGCCTCCTTTCCGGTATTCAGGCCTCCTTTGCAATCCTGGTTGCCTCCGTGCCATTTTTGACACTCTCTTGATTTCTGGGGACTCCTACCCTCTCCTAGGTGACTCCTTTTTCAAATTAGGGGGCCTCCCCTCACGTCATGGGGGCCTCCTTATCTGTGTTTGGAGCCTCATTATCCTCTTAGCAGGGTGCTTTTGCGTCCTAGTCCTAGATCTTCTCTTCTAGGGTTCTCCTCTCCCAAAATATGGGCCTCATCTGGCTGGTCTCGGTGGCCTTCTCTCATTCCTGCGGAGACCTTCTTACCCGTCTTGGGGCCCCTATTGCGTCCGGAGAAATCTCCCCTATCATGTCTTTATTTTATATTGCAGGGGCATCCTCTTCCGTCTTGGGGGCCTCGTTTTTCCAATTAAGGATATCCTGCCACCTATCGGAAGCCTTTTCGTCTAACCTGGGTGGCTTTTTTGCCCGTCTCGGTGGCATCCTTTCCGTCCTGAGGGCCTCTTTTCGTGCTGGGGCCTCCCTTTTCGTCCTGGGGGCTACCTTCCAATCTCTGTTCTACGTCTTCGGGGCCTCGTTTTCTTCCTTGGGTGCATCCCTTTTCGTCCTGGGGCCTGGGCCTCTTTTAGTCCTGGGGGCCTCCCTCCCAATCTCTGTTCTACGTCTCTTATAGAGACCTGATTATATTTCCTGGGGGCCTCGTCAGTCTTGAGGCCTCATTGACAGCATGATCTTCTGTCCCGTCGGCCTCCTTGCTCACCTTTTTTTGCTGTGCATCTGCGGATAGGGGCCTCCTCAAATTTCGGGGGCAGTTTCACGGCAGGGGAGATTGCCCTCGCTGCCCCCTCCCCGGTGGCGACGCCCTTG
>JAOTOM010002508.1:0-105631 GCA_034440615.1 Ashinkailepas kermadecensis
ATGCATGTTAAGGTGGAGCAACTTGTGAAGAATACCCAATTGTGGAAGAGACTGCCGCCAAATCACGTACTCTGATTGGTTGAAGCCAGTTTCGTACGCGTTCTGGAATATGTGCCGGCGAAAACTCGCTCCCACAGCGGTTTGCGCCGACTAGTGTCGAAGAGAAAATATAAAGATAGTGTGGGCACCGCAACCATTGGGGCTACGCGTGCGTGCTATGTTGACCGAAAATGTTATCTGACAGCAGCGTAAGCAGTGTGACATAGCCGGTTTATGGGCTACATGTGTCGCTTGGTGTGAAAGATGACGACCCGCATACACACGGTAGGCAGCGATAGTCAACTTGAGAAGCATTTCCAACACGTGATCCGACTAATTCAAGCAACGGTGTTTCGCCATTGCACCGTTTTCCGGTACTAAATCCAAGGGTGGAAAGCAATAAGAAAGGTCGGCTTCTCTTCACGCAATCCAAGGATGGAGCGGGGCGAGTGCACCGAGAACGGTTCTGCCGGGAGCTTGCCAGGTGCCGTGGATACGCGCTGTTTGTTCGCCAAGCAGAGAGGCGGCGGTGGTTTGAGCTGCTCGCTCTCCGGTGCCTGCTGGTCTAGCCGGCCGGTTTTGGCGCGATCGCATCGAAGTTATGGCCGCCGGCCCAAACGGCACTGCCAGTTTTCGCGTACCACTCGCACTTGCGTGGCGGCCAGCCGGCCGCAGGGGCGGATACAGGGGGGACGAGGCGCTACGTGTATGTGCCCCCCTCGGAAGGCAGCGCTCCTCCAGCCGGTAAAGGCGCCCTTCCGAGAAGGTTCGAATGCACTACCCCACCCAACGTATTTTCCGGCCAGAGGCCCATGGGAGAGACTAGAGAGGATAGACGCCCTCCTCAGACGGAAAGGTATCCCTTCAGTGTGCTATTCGAGTGCACCCCTCCTCCATTCCTCAACAGATTATCACTCGAAGGCGCCCCTCCAGACAAGTGCCCCATTGCAATTTCTGGATCCGTCCCTGGCCGACCACAAATATATGACGCGGCTGCTTTTCACTCGACAATCTGAAACGTTCTGCTCAGTAAATGAAGGCGTTGGCGCACAATGGAGCGCGGCTGCACTGGACGTACCACATCCAATGTTTTCGCTCCCCTCCCCAGTTGCGTCCGAACGGTGGAACAGCTCTGTTGGTGGTGTTGTGTTACCGCCCGGCTGGTACGTTGTCGCTCGGCTGAGAGGCGAGCGTCTCGTGCAGAGATGTCTGGCGATGTCTCCAAGCACACATATACCCATCAAGGCCAAACATGCAAAGTTCCGTACAAGGAGCGTAGCGACCAATCACAAATTCGCGGCAGACCTAATACCAACCGGGTGGCAACCGATCATGTGCCAGGCCTGGCCACCGGGCGGCGGTTAGTGTCCGCGGCGGCGGTGGACCACGCTCCGGTCACTTGGCTGCGCCGGTCACCGTTCGGCGGTAGGGTCGGGCGCGCTCACAGCAGATGGATACTATCTTCTTTTTTTTCTCTGAGATTGGTGGTACATACATGCGTGGCGACCACGAAAGGGGAACTCACTATTTACTTGATATAATTTGTATATGGGAGATATTAGTAATAGTAGTAATAATATTATTACTAGTAACAATAATGCTAATACAAATAATAGTAATAATGCTAATAGTAATAATGTCAATAATACTAACACTACTACTACTCATACTACTACTACTACTACTACTACTACTACTACTACTACTACTACTACTACTATTACTACTGCTACTGCTACTGCTACTGCTACTGCTACTGCTACTGCTACTGCTACTGCTACTACTACTACTACTATTAATAACAATAATTATTATTATGGTAATATTAATACAAATAATGACAACGATGATCAGAGTAATAGCACCACCTAACAGGCCTGGTTAACAGAGGATTCCTTTACTGACACCGACTAGTGCAATTCCAGGGACTGTGCTGCCAGATCGTGTGATCTGTTTTATGCGCGCAGTAAAAGAGATGAAGTGGGGTCGACAAGTCCATTCCTTTATGTTTTGCGTAAGCATTCACGACTCGGGTTGGTGCGAATGGTCGCCATTGCTAATTTTTGATGGAGCGTAATGCTGGAAATTAGCTAATAAACTGTTACAGGGTTTCGAAGCCAGGGCTACGGGCAGCCGACCACAGCAGTTCAATGTCAAACTTCAAGCGCTACCGTGGCCAGGACTTACCGATATAGGTTGATGGCGATTAGTATTGAAATTGCGGATGAGTTTGGTATTTTTCATAGCAATCAGGATTGGACATCTTTCACGAAGCCAGGGGTCCACGTCCTTATTTTAAAGACATATTCGTATCGAATAGGGAAAATAACAACTTAACATTAGAAGGGTACCAGACCAAGGGTTCAAACCAGACCCACCCAAGATCTCCAGCCATGATGGCAAGTGCTCATTTTTTTTACAGTTATCACTACAGCCTCAGCAGTATTTCGACTAATATTCATCACTAATTTCGGCGTTCAGATATTCGAGCTCAAATCTGGTCAGTGTTACTGAGCATGATTTCAAGGACGTCGAGCCATTGTCATTTCCTTCTTTTAAATTCAAGCGCTAGTCACTCGGAAAGCCTACAAATCAACATCCTGCATGCACCCGGTGTGCACAAACACAGCTGGCAAGTGAAGTGTGAGCGGCCCAAGATCAAAGTTTGTGTGTTCTAGACTCACAAGTGCATACATCCGTTCTCGCTTCAACTGAACACTGCGCCACACATTGACTGATAGCTGCGGTGGCATGGTGCAGGAATGGAAACTCCTTCTCCTGACCCCGCACAATTCTGTCTTGTCTCAATACATTTCGTCTTGTCTCTAGAAATCCAGACTATCTCCCGCACTCGCTAACCCCGGGAAAACCCGCAGATGTCGCTGGTTTGTACTCTACCTCACAGGAGCAAACGTTTGTATTCCTATAGTGTTTTCTGTAGGCATTGCATGAGGCACAACTCCTGGTTACGAGGCCACATCTCAGACCTGCACAGATCCTGCTCGGACTCATTGTAAAGCGTACATCTCTGGCTTAACTTGCTTCTCTTGAACCTGCCCAATGTCCGCGTCTGCAGACTGCAGTCTGCTCGCGTGCAACTTGCCAGACAATTGAAAGCGCACTCAGCGCCAGGGATTGCTTGAATGAGCGAGCACCGGCTTACCACCTTATCCAGCGGAACCTGTTCATGAGCTGGCGCACCTGTTCAAGCAGTTCTACAGAGCGCTCAAAAACCAAGAGTAACAAACTTCAGACTCGCGTATTGTTTGAGGTCTTATGAGGTATTCTGGTGTGATAAACGCACTTGCATATATATATATATATATATATATATATATTTGTACTAACTAAAATGGAATGACAAATTGTGAAAACACAGAGCAATGAGAGCATAACTATTAAGAACGTTTCGGCTCGCCTTTCTCAAACTATGAACCAATTTACAGGCATGGCGGCATTTAGCACTTGTCGTCTTTTTCTTCTTTGTGTTCTTCTTTTTCTTTCTCGTCTTCTTTCTTTTCCATTTACCTTTTCCCCTCTCTTCCTTCCGCTGAACACAGGTCACGAGACATCAATCATAAAGCACTTCGCATGTGTTGACACCGAATGAACAGACAGTGAAAGCAGTACATTGGAAACGACCAAATAAGTACGACAGTGATGTTTAACCTATCCTTTTTCAACATGTTCCACAACCAGTTCCGCTACAACACTTGCAATTTTGAAACTACCAGAAACACCATTGATATTTTACGTGTGGCAATATACGCGGATTCCACCGTCTTCCGACACCTCCTTCCCCAAGTCCACCACTAAGAACAGATGCTCCTTTCCAATTTGGGAGATGGTCTTTTCACCGGCATACCACCAAGCATAGAAAGTCTATGGTATCTGAGGTCTGAACGAGAGTTCCCAATTCTAGCCACTATCCCCTTACCGTTTGCCCATAGTAACCTTTTCCCATCACCCGCGCAAGGAATTTTGTAGACTACGCTTTTTCGTTCACGTTGCAGACCCCTCTCTTGACTATGTCTTTGATGTTGACCCCTGCTGAGAGACTGATGTTGATTTTGTCTTTTGTGAATCGGGGAGATGGTGATGACTTCTCCCTGTGATTCCGGTACTGATATGCACCTTTTGTCAAAACTCGTTGCTTGGCCTTTGTCATGCACATCACTTTTCCGCTTTTGGCGCAACTTCACTATCAGACCCTCTGGATATTTCCAGCACCTTGAAAGACTCTTTGATGAAAAGCAATTCTATGCGGGCAAGAGGGCGTCGCCACCGGGGGCAGGGGGGCAAGTCGCCCCTGCCGTGAAACAGGGGGCGCCGCCCCCCTGAAATTTGAGGAGGCCCCCCATCCGCAAATGCACAGCAAAAAAGGTGAGCAAGGAGGCCGACGGGACAGAAGATCATACTGTCAATGAGACCTCAAGACTGACGAGGCCCCCAGGAAATATAATCAGGTCTCTATAAGAGACGTAGAACAGAGATTGGAAGGAGGCCCCCAGGACGAAAAGGAGGCCCCATGACGAAAAGGAGGCCCCTATGACGAAAAGGTGGCACCCATGACGAAAAGGAGGCCCCAAGACGTAGAACAGAGATTAGGAGGAGGCCCCCAGAAAGAAAAGGAGGCACCCAGGACGAAAAGGAGGCCCCCAGGACGAAAAGAAGGCCCAAATACGTAGAACAGAGGTTGGGAGGAGGCCCCCAGGACGAAAAGGAGGCCCCCAGGACGAAAGGAATACACCCACGGACAAAAATGAGGCCCCCCAAGACGTAGAACAGAGATTGGGATGAGGTCCCCCAGGACGAAAAGAAGGCCCCTAAGACGTAGAACAGAGATTGGAAGGAGGCCCCCCAGGACGAAAAGGAGGCCCCATGACGAAAAGGAGGCCCCTATGACGAAAAGGAGGCCCCCATGACGAAAAGGAGGCCCCAAGACGTAGAACAGAGATTAGGAGGAGGCCCCCAGGAAGAAAAGGAGGCACCCAGGACGAAAAGGAGGCCCCCAGGACGAAAAGAAGGCCCAAATACGTAGAACAGAGGTTGGGAGGAGGCCCCCAGGACGAAAAGGAGGCCCCCAGGACGAAAGGAATACACCCACGGACAAAAATGAGGCCCCCAAGACGTAGAACAGAGATTGGGATGAGGTCCCCAGGACAAAAAGGAGGCCCCCAGGACGAAAAGAAGGCCCCTAAGACGTAGAACAGAGATTGGAAGGAGGCCCCCCAGGACGAAAAGGAGGCCCCATGACGAAAAGGAGGCCCCTATGACGAAAAGGAGGCCCCCATGACGAAAAGGAGGCCCCAAGACGTAGAACAGAGATTAGGAGGAGGCCCCCAGGAAGAAAAGGAGGCCCCAGGACAAAAAGAGGCCCCAATACGTAGAACAGAGGTTGGGAGGAGGCCCCCAGGACGAAAAGGAGCCCCCCAGGACGAAAGGAATGCACCCAAGGACAAAAAGGAGGCCCCCAAGACGTAGAACAGATATTGGGATGAGGTCCCCAGGACGAAAAGGAGGCCCCTAAGACGTAGAACAGAGATTGGGAGGTGGGCCCCAGGACGAAAAGGAGGCCCCAGGAAGAAAAGGGGGCACCCAGAACGAAAAGGAGGCCCCCAAGACGAAAAGGAGGCCCCTAAGACGTAGAACAGAGATTGGGAGGTGGCCCTCATGAAGAAAAGGAGGCCCCCAAGATGAAAAGGAGGTCCCCAGGACGAAAAGGAGGCCCCCAGGACTAAAAGGAGGCCACCAGGACGAAAAGGATGCCCCCATGACGCAAAGGAGGCCCCCAAGACGTAGAACAGAGATTGGGAGGAGGCCCCCAGGACTAAAAGGAGGCCCCCAGGACGAAAAGGAGGCCCCCAGAACGAAAAGGATGTACCCAAGGACGAAAAGGAGGCCCCCAAGACGTAGAACAGAGATTGAGAGGAGGCCTCCAGGACGAAAAGGAGGCCCCAAGACGTAGAACAGAGATTGGAAGGTGGGCTCCAGGACGAAAAGGAGGCCCCCAGGACGAAAAGGATGCCCCCAGGACGCAAAGGAGGCCCCAAGACGTAGAACAAAGATTGGGAGGAGGCCCCCAGGACGAAAAGGAGGCCCCAAGACGTAGAACAGAGATTGGGAGGAGGCCCCCAGGACGAAAAGGGGGCCCCCAGGACGAAAAGGAGGTCCCCAGGACGAAAAGGAAGCCCGAAGACGCAGAACAGATATTTGGAGTAGGCCCCCAGGACGAAAAGGGGGCACTCAGGACGAAAAGGATGCCCACAGGACGAAAAGGAGGCCCCCAGGACGAAAGGAGGCCCTCAGAACGAAAGGGCTGCACCCAAGGACAAAAGGGATGCACCCAAGGACAAAAAGGAGGCCCCCAAGACGTAGAACAGAGATTGGGATGAGATCCCCAGGACGAAAAGGAGGCCCCCAGGACGAAAAGGAGGCCCCCAGAACGAAAAGGATGCACCCAAGGACGAAAAGGAGGCCCCCAAGACGTAGAACAGAGATTGAGAGGAGGCCTCCAGGACGAAAAGGAGGCCCCAAGACGTAGAACAGAGATTGGGAGGTGGGCCCCAGGACGAAAATGAGGCCCCCAGGACGAAAAGGGTGCCCCCAGGACGCAAAGGAGGCCCCAAGACGTAGAACAAAGATTGGGAGGAGGCCCCCAGGACGAAAAGGAGGCCCCAAGACGTAGAACAGAGATTGGGAGGAGGCCCCCAGGACGAAAAGGGGGCCCTCAGGACGAAAAGGAGGTCCCCAGGACGAAAAGGAAGCCCCAAGACGCAGAACAGAGATTTGGAGGAGGCCCCAAGGACGAAAAGGGGGCACTCAGGACGAAAAGGATGCCCCCAGGACGAAAAGGAGGCCCCCAGGACGAAAAGGATGCACCCAAGGACGAAAAGGATGCTCTCAAGACGTAGAACAGGGATTGGGATGGGGTCCCCAGGACGAAAAGGAGGCCCCCAGGACGAAAAGGAGGCCCCAATACGTAGAACAGGGATTGTGAGGTGGCCCCCAGGACGAAAAGGAGGCCCCCAGGACGAAAAGGATGCCCCCAGGACGCAAAGGAAGCACCCAAGACGTAGAACAGAGATTGGGAGGAGGCCCGCTGGACGAAAAGGGGGCCCCTAAGACGCAGAACGGAGATTGGGAGGTGGCCCCCATGACGAAAAGGAGGCCCCCAGGACGAAAAGGAGGCCCCCAGGACGAAAAGGATGCCCCCAGGACGCAAAGGAAGCACCCAAGACGTAGAACAGAGATTGGGAGGAGGCCCGCAGGACTAAAAGGAGGCCCCAGGACGAAAAAGAGGCCCCCGGAACGAAAAGGATGCACCTAAGGACGAAAAGGAGTCCCCTAAGACGTAGAACAGAGATTGGGAGGTAGCCCCCAGGATGAAAAGGAGGCCCCAGGACGAAAAGGAGGCCCCCAGTACGAAAAGGAGGCCCTCAGGACGGAAAGGATGCCACCGATACGGGCAAGAAGCCACCCAGGTTAGACGAAAAGGCTTCCGATGGGTGGCAGGATAGTCTTAATTTGGAAAACGAGGCCCCCAAGACGGAAGAGGATGCCCCTGCAATATCAAATGTAAGACAAGATAGGGGAGATTTCTCCGGACGCAATAGGGGCCCCAAGACGGGTAAGAAGGTCTCCCGCAGGAATGAGAGAAGGCCACCGAGACCAGCCAGATGAGGCCCATATTTTGGAAGAGGAGGACCCTAGAAGAGAAAATATAGGACTAGGACGCAAAAGCACCCTGCTAAGAGGATAATGAGGCTCCAAACACAGATAAGGAGGCCCCCATGACGTAAGAGGAGGCCCCTAATTTAAAAAAGGAGTCACCTAGGAGAGGGTAGGAGTCCCAAGAAATCAAGAGAGTGTCAAAAATGGCACGGAGGAAACCAGGATTTCAAAGGAGGCCCCAACACCGGAAAGGAGGCCACAGAATATGAGAGGAGGCCCTACGACGGAAAAGGAAGCCAGTGGATATGAGATGAGGTTTCGGAGACGCAAAAGCAGGCCCCAAACAGGTGAGGTTCCACCGAGATAGAAAAGGACTATCCAGAGACGTGGCAAGAGGCACCTAATTGGGAAGAGAACGACACAAGATTGGAAATGAGACCCCATGATGAACGAGGAGGCCCCTACAATAGGAGAGAAAGGCCATTGGATAAGAGAAATGGGTCCCAGGCGGAAAAGAAGGCTCGAAGACGGCTAAGAAGGTCCCCGGGAAATAACAAGACCAATAAGATAGGAAAGGTTGCCAGTAATTTGGCAGAGCAGGCGCCTGGAAGAGAAGAGGAGTCCACCAGGAGATAAGAGACCACCCCTAAGATGGGCAAAGATCGAATCCACACGCAGAGCAGGAGGCCCCAAGACGTGAGAGGAGGCCCCTAATTTGAAAAAGAAGGCCTCTAGAAGAGAAATGAGGCATCTGCCGGACTCGAGAGGAGTCCCTCAAGAAGGAGTAGGTCTCCAGGATCAAATGAGATCCCGAAAACCGGAAAGAGTTCCCAGGAAATGAGAGGAGGCCCTTAAGATGGGAGTGGTAGCAGGTATGGAAGAGGTGAGGTTTCCAAAATTGAAGATCCCTCAAAACGGGTAAGGCTTTGCCATGATAAAGGAAGAGGCCCACGAGGCGTGGCAGGAGGCCCCTAATTTGGCAGAGAATGCCCCTCGAAGATGAGAGGAAGCCCCATGCCTTGTTAAAGGGTCCCCAGAATGCAAGAGGAAGCCCTCCAAGACGGGAGAGGAGGACCATTGAATATGAAGGAGGGTAGGACACACAAGGAGACGTCGAAAACCAGTAAAAAGGCTCTAGGAAATGAGACGAGACCCTTAAGACGCGACAGGAGGCCTATAATTTGCTGGAAGAAACCATTAAGAAATAGTAGGAGTCGTGTCTGGGTACTTTAAAATCACGATATGGGCCCCAAAAGATCCGGCGGGGCCCCCGCAAATTATGCTGAGCCTGGGGTACCAAAAATTCACGCCCGGACCACCACCATCATGCCAGGGGCACGACAGGTCGTACCGTGCCCCAACAGTCTGATTGGGACCAAAACAAATGAAGCCGGAGCAACGAAAAACAATCCGGACATGGATAATAACTTTGGGGGCCCAACAATGACGCCAAAAGCACCCAAAGCGCATTGGACCCCAAAAAGTGTCGAGGCCGCTTTAGCTCGCGCTAGGGATCCAAGAGAATGACGTCGGGGCCCAAAAGATCACATTGGACTCAAAAAAGTCGCGTCGCAGCCCTTGAAAATTACACTGGAGGCCCAGAAGGTCGCACCGGGGCCCCAAAAGTTGCAGCTGCCCCAAAAATCAATCCTTAATCGGAATGTCACTCTGGGACAAAAAAAAATCTCCCTCAGTGGCCGCAGTGCTATATCAAAGGGGCAAATGCCCCCTCCATCCTGAGAGGGATAAGCTCCCAAGAATAGTGCCGGGGCCTCAAAAATCGCGCTGGGACCACCAAAATTCGCGTCGGTGCACCAGAATTCGCGTATGGGTCTCCAAATAAATACGGCGAGCCCCGGAAAACTCGCTCCGAGGCCCGAAAAATTGCAACAGGAACCGCCAAAATCGCGTTGGGGCCACAGCTAAATACAACGCGTCCCACAAACTCGAACCAGGCACCTGAAATATCGCGCTCGGGACCCACAATTCCCATCGGTAGTCCCGTCGAGGCTCTCAAAAATTGGCGTCTTGGGCCACACGTAAGCACAGTGTAACCACAAACACCGGATCGGTATCCGAAAAAATGAAGCTGGAGCCCTCCAAAATAAGGAGGGATTCCAACAACTAAATGCCCAGGTTAAAAAAAATGGCTCTGGAGCACCGAACATATTATCAGATGCCTTCACAAATTGCATACGGCACCGAAAAACAGACCGGATCTCGAACAATCGAGGTGGGATACAAAAACATGGCGCCAAGTGCTCGAGAAATCAGGCCGGGATTCGGACTTTTAAAAAATCAGAAAGGCTTCACAAAAATCATATTGAGCCCAGAAAACTGGGGTTGGGTCTCCGGAACCACGCGCCTAGGCGCGATAAGCCTCTCTGGGACCTAGAAACATGGTACCGGAGCCCCAAAATTGTACTGGGGCCCCGCAACTGTGCGTCAGAAGCCCAAAATAGACACATCGGGACCCTAGGAGCACAACGGGGGCCGAAAATACAACTGGCCCTCCAAAGCGCACAGAGTCTCACAAAAAGCGACAGGGCCTTAACACATGCGTTGCAGCCATAAATATACATACCGGGAGGTCTAAAAAATATACCGGAAGCTCTCAAGGCACACAGGGGTCATGATAACGCACAAGGACCTGACAAAGTGGTTGAGGCCGCAAAAGGCAACATGGTTCCAAAACAAACAAAAAGACCGGGCGCTAAATAAACACATCGGGGTCTTCGAAAACGCCCTGACACGTCAAAAAAACCTCTGTGCGCAAAAATGCAACAAACCATAAAACGAGCAGGGGGTTCGAAAATGTTTTAGGCCCCTAACTAAAATGGATTGGAGCCATAATACACAATCATAGAGCAAGAAAGACGCAATGGGTCCAACAAAGAATACTGAGGCAGGGCCTCGGTTCAGTAGCCAATCTGGGAGGATAGCAGCAAAGATATGAAGTGCATCAAACCTCAGCGGAAACCGCATTTCATAACTACCAGAAAATGTGGAAGGTAGGAAACTAATGATCGAATTTAATCAATCTTTTCGCAGCCAACGCCCATACGAAGCATTCCATCACGTCAAATATGGCGCAATTGTATCATGTGGCAGCAATTAGCAAAACGCAGAAGGCTTCGCAGAGGCCGTAGCATCGCACGAAGTGTGGCGAATGCACCGAATACGAAAGATGGGTGTGCACGTGCACTGACGTTGCCGTCGTGGCGACCGGGTGCTATGAACTGGAATGCCTGAAATTGTGAAATTTTGTATTTTAAAGTGGTGGGTAATACATTTTAAATTGAAGTTGTGGGCCTAATACATCTTCGAAACACTGCTCGTTTTAGGGCTTTGTTGCTTTTTTGTGCACCGAGTATGTTTCACGTGGCAGGGCGTTTTCGAAGATCCTGATGTGTTTATTTAGCTCCCGGTCGTTTTGTACGTTTTGGAACCATGTTGTCTTTTGTGGCCCAGCCTCTTTTTCAGGCCCTTGTGCGTTCTCATGGCCCCTGTGCGCCTTGCGAGCTTGCAGTGTATTTTTTTCGAGCTCCCGGCATGTCTATTTAGGGCTGCAACGCATGTTTTAAGGCCCTATCGCTTTTTGGGAGACTCGTGCGCTTTGGAAGGTTAGTTGTATTTTCGGGCACCGTGGTACTCTTAGGGTCCGGCTGTGTATATTTGTGGCTTCTGATGCACATTTGTGGGGACTCAGTACGATTTTGGGGCTTCGGTGTGATTTTTCTGGGTCCCAGCGCGACTTATCGCGCCCAGGCGCGTGGTTCCGGGGACCCAACGCCAGCTTTCTGTGCTCAACGCGATTTTTTGTGGATCTTTTCTGGGTTTTATGTCCGAATCCCGGCCTGATTTTTCGAGCCTCTGGCGCCATGTTTTTGCATCCCATCACGATTTTTCGAGGTCCGGCATGCTTTTCGGTGCCATACGCAATTTTTGAAGGCATCTGGAGAAAAATGTTCGGTGCTCCAGAGCCATTTTCCTGATCCGGACATTTATTTGTTGGAATCTCTCCTTTTTTGGAGGGCTCCAGCTTGAATTTTTGGGATACCACCTTAGAACTGGGTGGTGGAGTTAGGGTTGAAATCCGACCAATCAGAAACCATAGTGGTAGATTGGGCCCCTCCACAGGACAATTTAGTTGATGACTAATTATATTATTTCGAAATGTACCCTTTGACAAAATAGCGGTCGAAATCCAAGGACTTTTTAATGGGCGTAGGTGCCTCCCCCTCCCCTGCAAATCCGTTTGCCCCCTCCTGCTTGACGCAAATATAGGTACTCCACTGGTCCCTCAATAATTTTCCGAAACATACGCCATGGGAAAAAACCAACATTGAGGGGACAAATTACCCCTCACAAGCATACAATACAACATCCATGCCCCATATAAAATGGGATGAATGATGTTTTTAAATGCATTTTCTTCCAACAAACTTCTTTTCTGTTATTACAGCCTGCATGATTAGAGCTTCCCAGCTTCCATACCTTCTCAGTCATTTACAAAACGGTACAGCACAGCGAAAACGATGGGCGTAACGGCGTGGAATTTGAAGGTTTGGATTATGTATGCACTGACATTGTTGCATTGTTGCATTGTCATTTATGCATTGCTGTTCAATGCTTGTTCTTGCCGTGAATGTATTCGCTGAGGATATATTTTAGCTCGTGTGACAGTTGCCTTGCAGCCAGCACCAAATGTTATAAAAATAAACAAATTCCTAAGATGGCGCTCAGAAAACCAATGCAATCCACTTCTCGTTGTCACCTTTGCGAAATTGTCGTCCTATGACTAAGAAATGATCGTTCAAGCTTTGCTTATGACATCAAGCTGGTGGGAATAAATAACAGTAGTGATGAATCTAGCTATATTCAGTTAGACTTGGAGGACTTAAAAGTGGGTTGATCAATGGCAGATATCTGTAAGATATGCTTAGCACCAGCCCCGCCAGTTCGCTGCAATCTAGAGGCCAGCGGGAAGATTCGAGAAAGCATTGAGACGTTGGTTTGTTTTGGCACTTATGTATTTATCCAAATATTACTTAATTATACCCTGGTATGACCCAGTTTTCAGCGAAAACTATTAGTGCTATTGCGTTTTGAGTAAATGATGCACCATGCCAAGAACAAACAAAACACCAATATCCAATCATGTTCCCCATTCTCGAACCATAGTAAGAGCCTGAAAACAATATGAGACCCTAACACAATGGAGGCCCCCTTTCGGGGAACAGGAGGCCCCCTTCCGACCTTGCCCCCCCTGGAAGAATTTCGTGGCGACGCCACTGGCGTACGATACAGTTTCCAGTCTTTTATAAGGACAACCGAGTAGCCAAAATTGTACAAGTGCCGGCAGTAATTTAGACACGACTGCCGGCACCTCAGGCAGCGGTCCGGCGTGGATGACCGTTCAGTTCTCTCTCGACTGTTCAGAATGGCCAGCCACTACCCGCTCCCGGTCCGGCGTGGATGACCGTTCAGTTCTCTCTCGACTGTTCAGAATGGCCAGCCACTACCCGCTCCCGGTCCGGCGTGGATGACCGTTCAGTTCTCTCTCGACTGTTCAGAATGGCCAGCCACTACCCGCTCCCGGTCCAGCGTGTATGACCGTTCAGTTCTCTCTCGACTGTTCAGAATGGCCAGCCACTACCCGCTCCCGGTCCGGCGTGGATGACCGTTCAGTTCTCTCTCGACTGTTCAGAATGGCCAGCCACTACCCGCTCCCGGTCCAGCGTGTATGACCGTTCAGTTCTCTCTCGACTGTTCAGAATGGCCAGCCACTACCCGCTCCCGGTCCGGCGTGGATGACCGTTCAGTTCTCTCTCGACTGTTCAGAATGGCCAGCCACTATCCGCTCCCGGTCCAGCGTGTATGACCGTTCAGTTCTCTCTCGACTGTTCAGAATGGCCAGCCACTACCCGCTCACGGTCCGGCGTGTATGACCGTTCAGTTCTCTCTCGACTGTTCAGAATGGCCAGCCACTACCCGCTCCCGGTCCGGCGTGTATGACCGTTCAGTTCTCTCTCGACCGTTCAGAATGGCCGGCCACTACCCGCTCCCGGTCCGGCGTGGATGACCGTTCAGTTCTCTCTCGACCGTTCAGAATGGCCGGCCACTACCCGCTCCCGGTCCGGCGTGTATGACCGTTCAGTTCTCTCTCGACCGTTCAGAATGGCCAGCCACTACCCGCTCCCGGTCCGGCGTGTACGACCGTTCAGTTCTCTCTCGACTGTTCAGAATGGCCGGCCACTACCCGCTCCCGGTCTGGCGGCTCCGCCCACGGCGATCGCCATAGGTCAACACTCCCATGACACGCTCGACGGCCGCTGGCTATTGGCGGGCTGTCAAGCTCAGCCCCAATACATCATGGCCGCCGGGGTGAACGGTCCAGCGTAGACCGGAATGTCAAAGCTTTGTCTAATCCGGATGCAGGGCTGCCGCAATACGGCGGCCGGCGGCTCAGGTGCCGACTGCAACCCACAACATAAGATTAGCGCCTCCTGCCGGTGGTCGGCATTGGCTGAATTAGTCACGCGACATTATACAACTACACATTGTCGAACGATGGTAGCCAAACGGCATAATTATATCTAACTATGTTACAAAACCATGCCGTTCGTAGGTCGCATTCCTCTTCGGCAAGAATTATTCATCCAAGACATTGAAAGCCACTTCAAGCGACTCTATTTGACATCTCCATCTACAATTGCACGAACTACTTCCTGTGCGAGTCGCCAGTCACACTATCATTGCCAGAACTTGTATTGACACATGCGCGTATCACAAAACGGAATAAACGACATAATACGGGACAATCATCATTACAACACATTCAAAACGCCAGACACTTCAGAAGGCTGCTTCGATACTCGTTGGCAAGGTCCACTCCGCTTTCGCAGCGATATATCGGAGGAAGCCAGGGCCGCGAACCAGCAATGAAACCGGCCAATCGACTAAGAATGCAGCCGTGAAAAAGAGCATTGTCGTGTGCAACTATGACATTAATGCGTGCGAGGCCAGCCGGCAAAGTTAGGCCAACGTTGGCACAGTATCCCATGCTCTCTGTAGTGATATATTGACAGACGTAGAACACGCAGTTAGAGCCGAGGCCCCGCGCCAAGCGCCCGATACGCCGCACCACGTGCGCAACAGCACATCACCCCCGAGTACAAAACGTGACCACCAGCCAGTGTTCGCTACCTTTGGTGACGCCAGGGTGCAATGTCGGTACACGGTCGCTGGGTGCTCCAAGCAGCTAGATGGCACCGCGTCAGATCGACCTTCCAACACGCAACAGGACACGCTGTCCGGCACTAGAGCGGATATAGGACGGTAGGCGCAACACGACTCACCGCACGATACAATACGGCACACACCGTACACATGTAAATGCAACATGATCAATTTTACCTAACGTGACACGCCAAAACGAAACACGAACATCGGAGAAGACTAGGCGAAAGACTAGAGAACAGCGGCAAATACTACACGCGCCTCTGAAACGACTTGGCGCCCTTGTGGTCATGGAAGGGGCAGGGAGCTGCAGCGACTGGGGTGCCACTGAGACCTGCCTCCAGGTGACCCTAACTAACTGATTCTGAAGCAGCCTGTCTTCCCGCCCTCCCAGCTGCGGCGCCATCTTCCCCAGTCGAACTATGACGGAGCTGGGCGGAGATCATGCCCCGACAGAGCGTTCAACACGGGTCAGATGGCTCTTGACGGCAGCGCTCTGCACACCACCGGATACCCGTGCAGCCTATGGGCGGCGCCTGGATACTGGGACGCCTCTGGACGCTACCGGATACGGAGGAAACTCTCTGGGTACTGGCGAAACCTCGTGACAGCCGCCGGACGCAGACTGAGCCGCCGGACACTGAGACTGAGCCGCCGGACACTGAGACTGAGCTGCCGGACGCTGAGACTGAGCCGCCGGACACTGAGACTGAGCCGCCGGACGCTGAGACTGAGCCGCCGGACACTGAGACTGAGCCGCCGGACGCTGAGACTGAGCCGCCGGACGCTGAGACTGAGCCGCCGGACGCTGAGACTGAGCCGCCGGACACTGAGAGTGGGCCGCCGGACGCTGAGGAAGCTTCGAAGCAGCGGCTGTGTACGGCGGCCGCCTCTGGACAACTGTGACGGACGGTGGCGCCGACTGGTGGCTATTTGGGCACCAGACCGCGCGACTGGGGATAGTCGGCACCGGGCACCGTCGTCTTGGCCGGCCGAAGTCGCGCCAGCTTACTGCAGAAACAACAACCACCTTTCAAATACATACACTTCGCCTGTGTGTCTACCACATGTACATAAATTGTAATCTGTAACATGCACTTCATCGGTTACATGTTACAGGCTTCATCATTACCTAGCGCACATGCTGCATCTATTACGTATCAAGAGCGTCTCAGCCAGGATTTTATTTAGGGCGCGGGAGGGGAGGGGGGTCACTTTATGGAGATCGCTTTTGACGCGCGAAGCTAGCGAACAATTTCTGGTTTGCCGTGGTGTAAATCTCAACATTTTTTATTTGATCAAATGCGTTTTCTTTGTTAAGGGGGGGGGGGGCTTGATGAGAGTCCTTGGCTGTGTCTCTGATCGCGAACATTACGTTGTTGCACTATTTAGTTCTTGTTACACAGACAGTGCACAGACGCAAGACGGTCACACCGCACGCCTTAACCACCAACAAAACTATTTTCAACTTATCCACTTCAACATATCAAAAAGTTGTTCAGGGAAGTCTACTGTTTTGAGCTTGGAAGTACTGGCCTCATATACTACCCGGAGCCAGTAATCGACAGACACTGACGCAGATCAGAGGCCAACCGACAGCGACACGGGTCAGCGGCCGACGCAGTAAAGGACCAGTGACCGACCGACACTGACAGTGGCCAGTGACCGACAGACACTAGCCTGGGCTTGGCGCGCGGCCGGAGCGCGGCGGCGGCGGCGGCGGCGGCCGGTGCGGCGCTGATGCTGATCTCGCTCTGCTGCGGCGACAGTGCCGCCTCCAGCGCCGCCTGGTAGCGCGGCGCCACCAACGGACCGCGGTAGTCGCGTGTGGTGCGGCCTGCCACGTCCAACTCCAGACTCATCACGTTCTCGCCCTGCAGTACACAGGACACAGCCCACATCAACATCCAGTGGCGCAACCTGGGCCTGCCATGGTAGGAACTCAGATTTAAACACCACAACACTTTTCGAGAGGGATAATGATGGGTGCTACATGACCAATGAAGTCGATGCGCCCTAAAGCCCTAATAACTAATGAGAGGGAAAGTGTGGTTCAGACATATGTGTGGTTCCGAAGTACGATAGAGGATCATAGCCCAATCAGACCCTCCACTCCCTCAATTACACTACTGACATCCTGTCGTATTTTGGATGTACGTCGTCACGCTGTCATAGCCAACAGCCACCGCATGGTATACGCCGAGCTTCACATTGCATCACGTATCGAGCCCCATATTACATCACACGCGGAGCCCACGCCGACTGCGTGCTGAGCGCCATATTTTATCACGTGCCGGGCCCACGTCGCACTGCGCGCCGGACCCCAAATTGTATCACATGGCGAGCCAAATATTTAATGACACGCTGAGCCCAAGTCGTAATGCGTACCGGATCCCATATGGTATCACATGCCGAGCCAACCCCATACATACCGATTCCCATATTGTATCATATGCCAAGCCTACGTTGTACTACGTGCCGAGCCCCACCTTGCATCGCATGCCGACACACTTTGGCATTGTACCTTGGGTCGAGCTCCACCTCGTGCTGTGTGCCACCCCAGCCTGCATCGTGTGCCAACCCTTCACCTTGCACCGTGTGCACATCTCCATCCCGGTCCATGTGCCGATCCCGCCCTGTGTCGTCAGCAGAACCTCACCCTGTACCGTTTGCAGAGTCTCGCCTCGTACCGTGAGAGCCTCGCCCCGTACCGTGAGAGCCTGGCCTCGTACCGTGAGAGCTTCGCCCCGTACCGTGAGAGCCTCGCCCCGTACCGTGAGAGTCTCGCTCCGTACCGTGAGAATCGTCGCTCCGTACCGTGAGAGAGCCTCGTCCCTTTCCGTGAGAGCCTCACCCTGTACCGTGAGAGAGTCTGACCCCGTACCGTGAGAGACCCTCACTCAGTATCGTGAGAGCCTCGCCCCGTACCGTGAGTAGACCTTCCTCCCTGTACTGTGTAGAAAGCCCCACCGTGTGCCGTGAACAGACACGCACCCTGTACCGTGGGGAGAGCCCCAACCTGCACTGCTTGCACAGCCCTACCAGGGCGGCGTAAACAAACTAAAGTTTGAAATGTAAACTGATGCAGAGATAGCAATTTTCATTTTTAAGGACAAGTGCATTGCTTTTGTCGACATTCTAGCAAATTTGAACGCAAATTAATCGACATAAAACAAAATGATCTTTGACTTGAGCTGACAGGTCACCACGCGACCTAAATGTGCAGACCGCTACCCTGTACCGTGTGCAGACCGCCACCCTGTACCGTGTGCAGACCGCCGTCCCGTACCGTGTGCAGACCGCCACCCTGTACCGTGTGCAGACCGCCGTCCCGTACCGTGTGCAGACCGCCATCCTGTACCGTGTGCAGACCGCCATCCTGTACCGTGTGCAGACCGCCACCCTGTACCGTGTGCAGACCGCCACCCTGTACCGTGTGCAGACCGCCACCCTGTACCGTGTGCAGACCGCCATCCTGTACCGTGTGCAGACCGCCACCCTGTACCGTGTGCAGACCGCCATCCTGTACCGTGTGCAGACCGCCATCCCGTACCGTGTGCAGACCGCCATCCTGTACCGTGTGCAAACCGCCATCCCGTACCGTGTGCAGACCGTACCGTGTACAGATCGCCGCCCTGTACCGTGCGCGGCCAGCCCACCCACCTTGTATCGAGTGCCAGCGTGCAGGACGCCGGACAGACGGGCGTACTGGGAGGCGGGCCGGCGCGCGCCCGCCGCACTGACGGGCCGGCGCGCCAGCCGACAGTCGGCGCCGCCGGCCGCCAGTCGCCAGCAGTCGGCGTCGTCGTCGAACGTGGTGCGCTGCATCAGCTTGGCGCGCTCCTCGCACGGCACGAAGTTCTCCAGGACGAGGCACTTGAGCTTCAGCTCTCTGTCGTGGAGTGCGTGCAGCGTCAGGGTGGTGACGGAACACTTGTAACAGGACTCAACTGTGTCGTCTGCACACAACACGCGGCGAGCGGCGCTACACACCCACATGTCATATCCGCCGATGAAAAAAAAACGTTGAAAGGTAATGGAAGTTGCTATTATGACGTGGTATAAGTCATGGAACCCATTTGAATCGGAACATACCAAAAAATATATGTCAAATGTAGGAAAAGGCAACCTTGAAACAGTCCGGCTTGATACCTTTGCTTGACCAAGCATTTCCGGTTTGAAAGTGTAGAAGAGGACCTACCCAACGTCTTCCTCAGGCAGAAAAACGGTAAATCGGCTGCTGATTCATTGAATATTCTGCATAAGCGAAGAGTAATAAGTTGTTTACTGATCCCATAAGGAATCGCGTACAATATACAGAATGAAAACCATGCGCTTCCAAACCTCTGCTCGCTTCACCGAAACATGATGCGAATCGGTGAGCTGCTCACTTGAGGAGGGTGTTCTGCGCCTCTTCTAGCTCCCGGCGCTCTTCCATAAAGTCGTCGCTGGCGTCCAAAATGTCACGCTTCACCGCCTGTAGCCTGTTGAAGAGTTTTTTCAACTTCTTGGTTTTGACCTCGACCTCTTGTTGGAGCGACAGGTAGGTCTGCTGCATGTCCAGCCGGGAGCCCTCCTGGGCCTCGATCCGCTGCAGCATTTCCCGTTCGCGCGCCTGCTCGGTGCAGAATGCAAACGTCATCACCACGCGCCATATTCGACATGACCCCCACCATAAAACCTACGGCCGTCCTGACCACAGACCGGCACGACTCACAAGCCGCGGCGAGGGGAAAACTTTGGACAACTGCAAAGTCAGCCTGTCTATGCTTTGTCCAGAAAGGAACTGGTTCTGGAACTGTACACCAGCCGCGTCCCGACTCTGAAGTTATCCCTGTGCTCTTGTTTGTCGGCACCAGCTATTAACAGCGTTACCCAGGGCCGGTTGCAACATCGCAACGCGGCAGCTCCGTACATTCAAATGCGAGTGTCGTTCCCGCCTCGCCGATAGCTGCCGTGACAACAAACGCCGGGCTACCCTGTCTGTGTGACCGCCAGACGCGAGCCGCATTCCCGCCATCCGCAGCGCCGCAGTGGGGTCGCCCCGTCTGCTCGGCATCCCGAGTGAGCCCGCATTGTGCACCTTTTGGTCAGCTATGTGCTGTCGGCTGAGCTCCAGCTGGCGCTGCTGTTGGTTGGTGGTGTCGGCGATGTTGCGGCCGCCTGACAGCAGCTTCGACTCCATCGACTGGATCTTGTCGACGAGTCGAGCGTGCATCTGGTGCTCGCGCTCCAGTTGTTGGTCCTTGAGTCTCAGCTCCTGCAGGAGACGCTCCCTGTCCTGTGGAGGGGGCACAATATGACAATGAGAGGCGCGCAACAGTCGACCGCTGCACACTTCAGGGAAACGTGACTACCGCTGCCACAGACGGTCCCTATCCTGGATAGGGGGCACAAAATGACAATGAGAGACACAACGGTCGACCACTTCACACTTCAGGGAAACGCAACCACTGTTGCTGCAGACTATCGCTGCTGGCCTGGGGAGGCGACACAGGGCGACAATGAGAAGCACAAGTCGACCAAAAATCGACCGCTGCACCTCAGAGAAACACAATATCTGCATGTGATACAAACATGCCATGTTCGCTTTAAAAAAACAGACTTCACTAGTTCTAATGAGTGTCTGAAAGCTCTCCATGCCCATATTGTATGATCATGTATGGGTTTTTAGTGGACAACTTTCAGCTACCGTTCGACTTATTTCATTCAACTGATACTTTTTGCACTTCAAACGACACAGACATACACAAACAGATACACATTAACTGGTAGATGGCCCACAATGAGCTTTGGATCAACAATATCAAAAGTATCTGATTGTCCTAATGTTTAACTTGATTCGAGATGGTGTCCAGGCTCCACTCCCTCCACCCTACGGAAAAAGTTCTTAATTTATGATATATTACCTTACGAACTTATAATTCGAAAGGTGTTTGTTCTATTCGTATGAATTGTTGGCTGCGATCCTTTGTCAAATAGGGCCAATGGTCATAAATGTGGTACTGTTAAAAACGAGGCATCTTTGGGAAGGGTGTCTATGTTAATACATCTTGTCGATCGATTGAAGATACCGTTGCATAATTGGGAAGGATGTGGATTTCATCGTTGAGTAAGTGGTATATTTCACTCTATTTCATGAGTAATTTATCATTGACTAGTTTTTGCCATGTCAATTGAATTAACAGATAGAACCATTTACTGGCAAAAATGTTACCCACGCAGCAGGGCTCGATGGGTTTACTAACACGATGGCTAAATCCCCTGGATCCGGAGTACCTCAGAATCCAGAATCACACACCTGCCATGGTCTCCTGCACAAGGCTGTGTCTTAACGGCAAATGTTTCTTTTCTTCCTGTTGTTGGTTGTTATTGGGGTTTAGGGGTTTATTTTCTTCCTCAGGTAGTTGGTAATAACTAGCTTATACCAACATATTGCTAACCATGCATGCCTTACAATTAGAGAACCAATGAAGGTATCAGGAAGAAGTTTCCTTCCATACGCATGCCCGTAATTGCACATACACAAGGGGGAGAATGTAGGTGCGTCGTTGCTGAGACAGATGTAAAATTCAGGTAAAATGATATGAACTGGAGAACGATTTTACGTCAAAATCTTGGGTTCAACACGATATTTTATGCTGGCAACAAATTCGGTGATAAAAGAAACTCTTGCTAGTGACGCGATAGTGAATAGCTGCAGCTGTACTCGCTGGTTGGTCGGCTATTTGGGATTACGGGCGCATCGACTGCGTTGGTCATATAGCGCCACAACTACTTCCTTAAATGTTGCACCGGCTCCTGAGCTGACGGTCTGAAAGATAAACCTAGTCAGAATTATTGCTGGAGTGGCTGTATGCACCACGGTCCTATGCCAAAGAGAGCTTGTGAACAGAGCTATCGGGATGATGTTCAGCATATATGCTCAACGATTCTCCTTGTAGCTATGTCCTTCAGCTAGTGCTCACAAAAGAAACAAAAACAAAAAACAGAGAACAGGTGTTTGTGAATGGTTATTTTTGGGTGCTTTGGGGCGCGTCGACTACTATATTGTTGCAAATGGCTATTCTCACTACGCATTAATTCATAGCCATTTTGGTTGGTTGGTTATTGGTTTTACGACACGTCGACCGTTGAGTCATATAGCGTCGCCAATCTCTCACGCCGATTGGTCGCGGGCGAAGAGTAGCGACAGGTGAGATTCGAACCCACAATCTTTCGATTGCGAGACGAGCATCTTACCCCTAGACCACTCGTCCCCTCATAGCCATTTTACGATGGCTCAGTCCATATTACGTCAAATTACTTTTCCACTTACCTCTGCAATCAGGCTATGATCCTCCTCGATGTTCCGTCGCTCCTGCTCCAGGCGGGCTCGCTCCTGGTCAAGGCGGTCCTCTGGAACCAGATCTGGTTGCAGCTGATCGCCATCGGGTGCGCCGCTATCGTCGCGACAGCGCCTCCTGCGCCACTTGTCGCCGCCGCCGGCCCGGCCGCGTAACTGCGCCTACATCACAAGGCAGTCATGGGAAACAAATGCACAACAGACCTTTCAGTTTCCTTTTCAACACCAGACAACTGTCTACACCGAGGTGAGAAAACCTCAGTTGCTGCAGTACTCGTGTTTTTAACTAGTGGTGTAAAAAAGTTTTACTGTTATGTTTACTGATTTGGTGGTGTCTGCAGCACATAATGCATATAGCATTCATTACATATCTTGTATAAATTGTATGGTGGAACACCACGGTCCAAACATTTAGTCCTCTACAGCTGTCTGGGTCAGACTCACATGCATCACAAACTGAACAATATGTCAGACACGTCACAGGTCAATGGATCAATCAGGGGATAGCACAAGCTGTCAATACATTGAGTTTCATTCCTGACTCAGCGCAAACGAATCGCACATGACTGCTTGCGAAAAACCCATTATGGCAGAAGCCGGGAATCAAAACCGCGCTCTGTGTAATGCCACCTACGCATGCATGTCAGTCATGATTTCCCAGTGAGCAACATAATGCAACTACCTATGCTATATTACATCCTCTCGTATTTACCCACTCTTGAGCAAGTCTTCATTCACCCTGGCTTATAGCACGCCTACCCGACTGACCTTGAGCTTTGAGATCTCGTTCTGAAACTCGCGCAGCAGCGCATCCTTCGGGTCCTCGTTGATCTTCGGCTTGTTTTTGATGTTCTTGGCTCGGCTGGCGTAGCGCAGCGTGCTGAGCGTCTCGTCGTAGTTGTAGGAGGCCGGCCCGATGTTCGCCACCATCACCGTCTTCGCGTTGCCGCCCAGTGAGTCTGTCCGGGGCGGCGAGAGATAAACGGCGTGGTGGAGCCGTCCGCGGTGAACGCAAGGACACTGGGCCACCGGAGGCTACTGGGAGTCGTCGAATCGGCCGAGGTCAGCGAGGGTCATCTAGGATCACGTGACTGGCAGTAAACCGAGATTGCTGGAGCCGTCAAAGGTTACTGGTAGTTGCTAGATCCACTAGAAGACAGCAGGAGTTACTGGGCCTGTCGGGGGTTACCGGACGTCACTGAATCGATGATCATGAGGGGTTGACGGACCCACCATTGCCCACCAGGGAATACTGGACCCATCAAAAGTGACTATGGTTTCACCAGAGCCACCAGAGGCCACATGGGTTGAACAAAAGCTGTTCCTGATTTTTTTGTCATCCAAAACACTAATCTTCTCCGGAAAATTTTAATTTCCTTTTTCATGCTGAAAAGTTGAATGGTGCCGTTTGACAAGGAACGCTAGCTTACTGATTATTAAAAAAGCCCAACAATGACTGGAAAGTAGAACAGGAAATTTCTGACCTCGCAAAGAGAACGAAAATTATTCCTTCCGAATTGAAGGACCAACATCTTTCTTCTCCACATCCAGGATGTGAAACTATAAATCCAACCCTACCAGGGGATCACTTGGGTCGCAGAAGACCTGATCTGCTCTTCTGCTCTGCTGATCACAGATCACAAACCACACACCCCTTGGCTCTCACGAAGCGCTTCAGGTCACTGAAGATAACACACGCGGAGCTGGCAGTGGTGGGCTGAAAATATTTGCTGTGACAGGTTTTAAATGGTCTAAACTGGCTAGCTAAAAACAGGGTACCATCAAATGGGAAAACTAAATGGCACAACAAATAGCTTCAATTGAAATAGCCAACGTAGACCATCTTTACTACCTTCTTTCTATATCAAGCACAAGGAACACATTGACATCCATAATTGCACTTCTTGAAGTTGGTAGTCATGAGAAATAGCACAACTGAAGACATGTGATATATTTCTATTAAAAATAACATATGTTCACACCCATGCCCTGAATCAATTCATCAATAGAGGGAACAACCAAGCGGTATTCCATGTGATGTAGGAAAAGCCATAGCCTTATGTTCTTAATTTCAATCAGCTGTTCTAGAGTTTAATTAGACCAACATTTTTTTCCCGCAACAGCTGACGTGGTGCATCTTGACCTTCCTAATAATTCTAATTTTGGAAGGGAAACATGTGCAAATTGATGATGATATTAATCACAAATCAATGCTGAATTCAGGTCACATGTTGATAAAATGAAGTACATGCAACTATGTGCAGTAAGTTCCAAATTAAGATTATTAGTGCTAAATTTCACTAAATATACTCTACCTTTTCCAATGAATAATCATCATGCCCATCTCCCAGCTGTCATCCAGCAGACATCAGACACTTTAATCAACAGTTTTGATTTTATCGAGATTGCATGATGCTTAATAGTAAATACCTGAATAGAATTTATGGGTATTGAAAGCTCACTAGTCCTATAAGCTCTTACTAATTGACTGCACCGGGTGAGTACGAATTGCACTTTACTCTGCCTCACAAAATACTATTAAGATGCGCAGCACAACTTTTTCGTGCAGCAACTAATTTATGGCAACCTTAATTTATTTCTAACACATTTTAGCCGAACTTAACTTCTCATCTCTTTTGATATCTCATACCAGTTATAACCGGTGAAAGGCGGCAAGTGGCAGAAAATAACCTTAGCCAACTGAACTATCGACAGGCCTGACCATAGGCCGACCAACGTCACTGAAGAAAGTGGCGGCATCGCACGTCATGTTCACGTATGCAGCAGACCCAGCTATGGTCTGCAGCGTGGCGACGTATCAATATAAACAACTGTTGCGGGAGCTACGTGTCCACGCGATGAGAGCTCCCTGGCCGTCACCATCAGCTGAGCAAAAACCTCAACGTTTCACAGAATGACTACGCATGCGTGTGAGGCCGCCCGGGCAAAAACGCAACCCAGAATCTAGGTTTGGTTTGGCAAGGTTAGGTTACGTTAGGTTAGAATAAACCCTTGTCTTGTTGGACTCTAGT
Organism: Ashinkailepas kermadecensis; assembly: GCA_034440615.1. Taxonomy (NCBI): domain Eukaryota; kingdom Metazoa; phylum Arthropoda; class Thecostraca; family Neolepadidae; genus Ashinkailepas; species Ashinkailepas kermadecensis. The sequence goes on from JAOTOM010002508.1 coordinate 25,333, forward strand.
CCGGTCGACTGTTGACTTTCGCGTTCCGAGGCCCGGTCAGACACTATCCTCGCGTCTGCTGCAGTGTCGCTGAGTCATATTGACGACGATAGGAATACAGATTCCGAGATAAGCCACCGCTAAGAAAAACACCTATTCAACGTCAGCATTTCGCTGCAATAGCTCGTGCAGCAGCAACGCTGATTGAATGCCATCCGACGTGTTCGCGAAGCATGCGCCTCATAAGACAAACGCAGCGATCGTAACCACTGACGGAGCATGTTCAAAGTATTCTGAGCGTCCCAGGTTTAATCCATCAATACTGTCTACTGGAATATAATGGATTATTGACGGTCCAGACGAACTCGATCGGCCGACTGGATATCATCTTTCGGACAGGTCATAAATCTCGTATATTTTTTTTCCCGTCCGGGTGGCCGCGAACGCACTTTATTTAAATGGCGCCTGCAGTGAGCATCCATGCAGACTGGCATGGATATGCCCAAGCCGAAGCTGGTCCCGTACCTTGGAAGAGCCTGGTGAGCTTGGAGTCGCGGTACGGGATGTGGGAGGACTTGCCGTCCACCAGTGCCGAGATGATATTGCCCAGCGCAGACAGACTCAAGTTGATCTTGGTGGCTTCTTTCAGTCGCTCACCCTGAAACGGAGTTGCCCGTGTCAATGCTACGTCGTCCGGGCTCAGATCACAGTTGCCATGAATATCAACACGGAGCAATTGATGACATGATAGCAAAGACAAGTTCAGCTAGTCAGTTAATTACTTGAGTTCCAGAGCGCTGCAACCAAAGGCAATATTTGTCGAACGATCAGCGCCATCGTTGAGACATGGCTGTCTGTGACGTAGTTTCCTGACCACCACCCACCAACAAAAACATCAGAGACGGTAGATGATTCCTGACTCATTCGGTCCTTAAGGTTCAGAGAGTGTAATATGTTGCCGCTCGCTGAGATTGGCTACCATGAAAGCACACTGATTATTTCATTCCGATATAATAACCTTCGCCGCAACACCGGGAATGAAGAACTGTTTGCCGCTGTCACAGTCCTGAACCAAGCAGGAATACTTTATTACCCGCGACGTCTCTCGACGACGTTACTATATCTGCCATTTGTCCGAGGGGACTTGAGGAAAATCTGTTAGTAATATCTGGTGACGAAATCTGTCCAGAAAAAACCAAATTGGCAGTGTTGTGGCCTATCTTGACTTGCTTTACCATGTCTTTCTCACACCTATAAGTCAACGTAATTAGGTCACACGGGTAAGCAAGGGCACTTTCCCATACCTATTAATGCGTAGGGACATTAAAAAATCATCATATGCGTGCAAGAGATTGAGATACAAGCATGCAAGGCGTTGAGACCCTTCACAATCCCTTGACTAATGGATGGGCCTTGTCACTCCACTCGCACCGCCTGTGAGTGTTCAGAACACTGCAAAAGCATGCCCCTTCCCAACGTGCATCTCATCACACCGAACCATATAACCCCACATCTAGCCAAATACGTTCTTCTTGTCAGCAGTTCCCACTGAACAGTCTTCGCTCTTCCCACGGCGATTCTCCCTTGCAGCAGACCGTGCGTGTGCATGCATATGCACATACATGTGTGCATGCATGTACATGCGACTGTCGGCACGACACGTCCCGACACTAGCGCATCCAAGGAGGTGGGGGAGGGGGGGGGGGCGTGGTCCCCCTTAGGAACCGAAGGCTTCCTTTTCAGAATCTGAAAAGATGCAAAAAGAAAGATCCACCCTGGCACTTGGAGGATCCGGGATCTGCCTTCAAGAGTTCAACCAACCCCTATCTCCCTCTGCTCAAGCTTTTCTTTCCTGAAAACGAAGACCAACCCTACCATCACCATCCCTACCACTCAACACACAACACAAATCTGAGGAGCCCCGTCCAACTAGCCTGCCTCTTGAGGCCACTCTGGCCGCGCGCCTGCGTACCGAGGCGGCCGTCTTGGTCTGGCGCTCGCTGCCGGCCAGGTCCACCATGCTGAGCTTGCCGACGCGGATGTGCGGCTCGCCGTCGGCGCCCAGCTCGCTGCACTCGACCGTCACCAGACAGATGGCGTGCGAGCGCGAGCTGTGCTCGTTCATGTTGGTCGCTCTGGCAACGGAGCGGCGTGCGTCAGACCACGGTGCGGGCGGGGCTCCCCCGCTCGGTCGGCACTCCAACTATTGTCGACTGAGCACTCGCCGATGCGACACTTCCAATCGGCCCGGGACCTTAAATGACGCAGAGTTCACGGGTCCAGAGGCAATCATACAGGCTGACACTGTGGTGCTCCAATCTCCACTCCACACCGCTCCAATCGATCACTAGTTATCTGACACACACACACACACACTGCGTTGGCAATCACCCCATGTGGGCTGGACGCTATATCACAACGGAGCTGGTACATCAGCTCAATACCATTCACTCAGTATTGGCCAGACGCGTTTTCAGTCATCCGGTGCTGACCCAGCACTATACGTGTACGCATCCCTAGCTTCTCGGTATTGACCAGGCAGTACGTTTTCAGTCAAACGGCACCGACTCGATGCTACGTTTCCAATCACCAGTCACCAGGTACTGGCCCAACACTATGCTTTCAGTCACCCAGTACTCACGCGACGCTCCTTCTGCTGTTGCCGACGGCCATCACGTGCTCGATCTCCTTAACGCTCTTGCAGACAAACGAAGAGAGGTCCTTGACGTAGGTGCCCGTGTCGGGTCGCTCTCTTAGCTCGAGCCGCTGCTGCGGGTCCTTATTTAGTAGATCTCTGCCCACACAGATGCTTACTTACAAAGTGCCCGTTCAATCAGGGCTCACAGGATGAATATCGGGCTCTGCTAATACAGAGCTTCAACACAAGCACCGCACATGCCGACATCACTAACACGGTGGCAGGCTGGCAAAATTCACACGCACGCACGCACGCACGCACGCACGCACGCACGCACGCACGCACGCACGCACGCACGCACGCACGCACGCACGCACGCACGCACGCACGCACGCACGCACGCACGCACGCACGCACGCACGCACGCCCCACACACACACACACACACACACACACACACACATCGCACATATTATTATTTTTAACTAAATGATAAAATAGCCTGCTACAAAAGTACATGTTACCACTGTAAAATAATGAAACCAGAAACATGCCACAAAGAACCCATTGCTTTGAAGACTTTCCAATACATGACATCATATACTAAGCATCTTCCACGTCATGACATCACATACGTTTTGAAAAAGTTTCATGCCCAGGAGGAGTTTAGTAAATAAAGATGCTTCGCTGTTGCAGATGTGCGTGCAGATCTTAACGTCCAAAGGGGCCGGGAGCTCTGGAGAGCCTGTGTGTGCGTAGTTGGGATCTTTGGGCGTGTCAGCTGCCTTCGGTCAGGTTTGCTCCCGTGATGGCGGCTAAATGAGTACACACAGGCACAGAAAACTCAGCATCTGCGGATGTATTTCTTAAACATATCTCGCATAAATTGCAGGTCAAAGCCAGCAAAGGTCATCGACCTGGGACGGATAAGATGGTAGTAGTTAAAAATCTTCAGTGCCACCATGCGGAGTAGTGGCAACATATCAATACCGAATTCAGATCATGTTCTTTCATCAAGAGCAACAACTCTGCAATCTCGAAATTTACTTAAGGTCGAGATGACTGGCCTGTGGTCGGGTCAAATTTCGCGTGTTTCTACCGTAATGAGCGGGACATTGGAAATTAGGTTGGTTCTGCATGCAGACAGTGATAAAAGACCATGATATGAGTATTCTGGTTTAAAATATCTAGAAGGTTAATAACATAAGGTCAGATCAAATATCATGTATATGTTACACAATTCCATCTTATCTAGAATGTTGCTGTTCCTCGTGAATTCATGACCGAATTCAGTTTCAGCATCACCTAAGTCGTGCAACATGGCAATGGGCGGCGAGCCAATGACTTGAGATGACCTGACATCGTATGATAGGGCCTTGTTTGACTTTGGTTGACCTTTCAATGGAATTTCTTTCCAAGCAGTGTACATGTAGGCGAAAGTCGAAGCATGCATTTCTCAATTTATATATTGATCAAGCATGATCTAAGGTCAGCCCATCGGGTCAGAAGCTGGATAGTTTACCAAGGATGTTTCAGTATCAAATCAGTTATCCTTGGAAAAAAATATCTTTATGCGTTACAAGTGATGTACTTGCTTTAATTCAAGTTTCAGCTTACTTATCCCAACCATGCGACATAATCTGTCTAACCATAGGATGCTCATATACGGAATATATGTACACATTTTGCTTGACGTCTGATACCTATATTTCTAGCCATTTGCCAGGACAAAGGTCATGCCACTGGGTTGGCCTTTAAGGACCCCAGGCGACCTTTAAGGACCTCAGCATGGCCAACAATGAAGAAATAAGGTGCCAATGAACTCTAGGCTGCATTGGCATCCCAATGGCGTTTTCCCCGTGCCTCTGGCATGCATAATTTGCAACTAGTTTTCAAGCCTGATTCTAACCAGACCTGACCAGACCTTTTCTATACTATGATCAACATGCATGCATTCATTTGTTAGTTCTTGAGAAACAATGGCGAAAGCAAACACACTCTTTCCAAAACATTTCCAGGAAGTTCAGTCAGGGTCCATATATTGACATGCCATGTCCCCTGGTAATCTCAATATCGGCCAAAATTCCAATTACAAGTATGTTACGTGCTCTCCATGGCCAGGGCTTTGTAACGATGCTTCGCATTGTATTTCAGCTTACGTTGGCCGAAGGTTAGTAAGTGGTTTTAAAGAACGTCCCGACTCCCTCCGGCCCGGGGAAGATGGATCTCCCAGCCGGCCGGCCTGGCGAGGGTGAAGCAGCAATAGTGCGCGCACCAATCCGAAGAGGCCCGAGGCCCACTCGCATTGTATTTGTGGCGCATGCCACGCTTGTGGTTGCTAATAATGTGGCTATTCTGGATGAAGTGTGGCTCTTCCTGAACAATTGTGGAAAATTACCAACGGAAAAATCACCCTATAGAAAATGTTATTCGAGCTGCCAAACTCGTAGGTAATTTGCCAATCCTACGATCAAGCAACCGTCTTACAGGCCACCATGCATTTTGGACACCTAGACTAGTGAAGCAGCGGCACACAGAGCAAAACAACTAGAGCAAAACTGGCTGCAAGGCGACATGTGGCAAGGTGACGCCCTGCAGGCGTCTGAAAGCCCTGGCGGCAGCACAAGGTGCGCGGGCCGTAACGCCGTGAGTGATAGCACAGGGTCTGCAGGGTCTGGAAGGCCTGGTGCGAGCACTCTGCAGAGCCGGACTGCCCCGGTGCGAGGAGCTCGCACGGTCCGACTTAAACATGCTCCGCCGGTGCCACACACCTTATTTCCTCCTGGTAGATCTCCAAGTAGGAGGCGCGCACCAGGTACTGGCAGTTCTCGGAGCGGTCGATATGACTGAAGACGTGATCGAACGAGCGGGGTATCATGCCGAGCTTCTCCGCGTCGTCGCTCACGCCTGTGGCACGACACCGTAAGTGTGAGCTGGACATCACGCCGCGCTTCTCCGCGTCGTCGCTCACGCCTGTGGCACGACACCGTGAGCGTGAGCGTAGCGTGAACAACGGCCATGGCCCTGCCACACGGCACATTTACTACAGGTACTCTATAGCAGCACCACAGCTCCAGTAGGCAGCCGTTCGTGGCTAAGATCCTCCTGAAGACACCAGCGTCATACGTCATCCGACCAGGCAGCCTACTGCTAGGCACAAATTCACGGCTTCTAACACAATCACGTCTCAGCGACAAATGGACACTGAATAGCCGAGAAATGTTGTGCATTCTAGATGTATTTTTCACTAAAATAAGACTTAACTAGCATTGGCATTTTTTTTTCAGAGGCTGTATGGCGAGTCGACAAGACCTGGCGAGTGCCACTCACCTTCCATCGTGTACGTTTTGCCGGCTCCGGTCTGTCAGAGGCTGTATGCCGAGTCGACAAGACCTGGCGAGTGCCACTCACCTTCCATCGTGTACGTTTTGCCGGTTCCGGTCTGGCCGTACGCGAATATCGTGCCGTTGAATCCCAACAACACGGCGTCGACCAGCGGTCGAAACGTTTCGTCATACAGATCCGCCTGATTTGAGCTGCGACGGCAACAACAGCCAATCAGCACGCTTACCGGGCGCCGACAGCCAATCGGCGATGAGGTCAGCGAGCGCGTGTGTGTGATTTGGGTTTTAGGGCGCACCGAGTTGGTCCAGCACCGACTGTATTGGAAACATCTATACTGCAGTGAACAAATGCACACTGACGAACAGGCGCAAATGGAAAGCGGTGACGGTGGATGAAATGTTATAACTCATTACAGTTGACCAGCTGGGGAAGGACCAGACTGATATGTCTGGCGATCATAGATCCTGATCCTGACCAGCTGGGGAAGGACCAGACTGATATGCCTGGCAATCATAAATCCTGACGAGCAATGAGCCTAGTGATCACGGACGTAAATCTGACAAGCTTAGTGGTCAATAACACCACGGAAGCCGCCTCAGCCGATCGATAACGCACAAGTGGGACTTGGGGGATTGCTAGTCCATTCTTCAGAAACAATACTACATAACAGGCCAACCATACAAAATTAGCAACTCCATCAGTGGCGGCAACACTACGCCTACACTGAATGTCAACCCGACTCCCACGAGCTAATTTGGCGGAGCAATCATCTAATATAAGTATGTTTGGGGCATGGGATCTCGTTGATTGAAGTCCGACTCACAACATACTTTTACTGGGTTGTGTGGAACATACCAGGAGGTGTAAGTGACAAGTGTTTGCCGATTCACAAGACCAACACCAACTCATTAGTATTCACAGATACAACCAAACTGTAAATGAAGGAGTGATTTCCAACGGCACTTGAGACACACAATGCTTTCTCTATAGCAGCTGAAATTACAGGATGAATATCATGTCACAGAGAAAAACCAACCGTCCAACCATGCTTCAAAGTACCGTCAAATCTAGTTGTCAACCAAAAAACCGTGGGGGTAGCACAAGCCCATGAGTGCATGAATATCACTGAAGTGCATGAATATGATTTCAATAATTATACTGAGGTAGAAAAGTGCATAAAGTGTTCAGTTAACTCCCAATAAATGCATTTGCAGTGGGATGTACAGCACAAAACGCAAATGCCAAAGAAGCGGACACATAGAAATGACACACATACAATATTTCACTGATCTATGTATAGACAGTAGCATTGGCATCATTGATGCTTTGCTGACACATACAAGGTGACTTACTTCCAGTCATACACTGCATCAAACGTAAACTCTCTTGGGCTCTCGTTTTCATTTTTTGGGTTCTTCAGAATAACTTGACCTCTTTTGGAATCAACGTTCAATGTTCTGGAAAAGAGATGAAGAAATATGAGCATGCATGGTGGTTAACGTGATCCAGGCCAACATGATTACGGAAGATGAACCGTGACAATCGCTGGGGCTGTCAAAGAGCCAAGAACACTGAGGTGTGATAGAATGCTCAAGTGTCAGAATATACAAGTGCAAAGCAGCTAAAGAATTAGCATGAGACTCTACGGAGGCTTTGGACATTCTGTTGCATGGGACATTCTGTCGCATGGGACATTCTGTCGCATGGGACATTCTGTCGCACCCCAGTGTGCACGGCTGTTGGGTATTCGGATTGGGATGCCACAAATGTCCAAGCATCAGAATGTTTGAGTGCAAAGCAGCACCAGAGCTAACATGACCCCCATGAAGATTTTGGACATTCTGTCACAACAATGTTCTTGGCTGTTGGACATTCTGATGCTTGGACATTCCAACCACATTCTGAACTGTGAAGGTTTGACGTGGACTGACCTGCTAAGCATGCATGATAAGAGTTGAAATATGTCAGCAGATTTGTACAAACTTGAGCTACACTCTGGTGTTTCTTTCATGGCTCCATATAAACAGACTTGGGGCACGACCATTTTGAAGTTGTGATAATCAACGCTTCAGTGAACCCTGGGATTTGACCTACAAGAAGGCCACTGATTGAACTTACATACAAATGTCTTGGCTTTGGCACCATTGGCTTAATTTCGCTCCACGCAATCCGCTTTTTCCTATTTCATGTTCTATCTCGATTAGGGGGAGGGAATGAGAAAGCATTAAGACCTACCAGGATAGGAACATTGGCTAAATACACTTCGGACATGATGATTAAATTCCAACACCCCCGTTTGAGCTGCCATATGCTGGACCATGGATAATGTAGCAACGTCAAGCATACAACATTCGCTAGTGGACACTCCAACAAAACTGATGCAGAGTGCATATCAGGAGACACAAATTACAAGCGATGGTCAAGGGCCTGTTATTTGGCTTCTATGATGGAGACATACCAGATCTTGAACAGCATTGACCTAGGCTCACCAACAGACCAGGTGAGCCAAGCCACTGTCATACCTGGCATATCCACTGTCGATTTCCTTGGAATTTAGCGGGCGGCACCGCAATACCACTCTGACGCTCTCAGAGTGCCCGTCTTTTGGGCTGCAAGGCTGAAAAGAGCAGGCAGGAGATCAACATATATATATATATATGCAGAGTGCAGAGTGCTATATATATATATATATATATATATATATATATATATATATATATATATATATATATATATATATACCTATACATATTTTCACATCAATAGCCAACTGGGGCCCATGCAAGTATGTGATGATCAAGTTTGTGGGAAAAATCAAAATATATTGGTGTACACAAAGCAAGCAAAACAGTTTAGTTCTCCCAGAGCCATGTTGTAATATGTGCCCAATTCAAGCTTGAAAATTGTGAATGTGTCCACATTCACCAAATTCCAGGAAGAATGCTCCAGTAGTGCCCAACCCTTCATGAAAAGAACATTGATCTTAACAACGATCCATAATGCTGTTGCTTGATTTAGACTAATGCCTGCTTGTCTGTACTGTTGTTTGCAAATATGAAGTCATGCATATTGAGATTATGGAATCTCCTGAAATTATTTTAAAACCTCTGTAAGCTTGAGGTTTTGAGGTGAGAACATCCCAAGCTACCATTAACTGCCAATGAGGTCAGTATATAACTACCATTGTCATTAGCATTATGCTGGAATACATTGTCTTCTAATCAAAGCACACTTGCCAAATGGTAATGACAAATGTTTAAATAAGAACACACAGCACAAGACATGGCAGTGGTGAAAGGTAGAACACAATTCCTGACAAATGACAGCATGGGCCATGCAGGGGTATGAAACTTGATTAAACAAAAGATTGATGATCTCTTAAGCAACTGTCTCAAAGCAGCATATTCAATCTGGCTAAATGGATTGGCAACACCTCAGTACCTGCTAGTAGTTGAGGGGACACTGGAGGGTCATAGGAGGGACATTGGTATATTGATACATAGGGGTCATTAGTAAGACTCAAGTCCCCATGCAAAAAAATAGATAGCTTCAGCTATACAAGTAATGAGCAATGCCATTAAACAACACAACAATGCTATTTCAAAAAGTACATGAGGCCTCACCATGACTAATGATGCTAGATGACACACTTCATCAGACTGCCCTGGAAATGACGAGGTTAATTAAATAATGTTGTAAATGAATGAGGACAAGACATGGGTCCTGGGTTGGATTTATCCTTTGTAATTCTTGATGTAGAGCTAATTTTTTGGGTAATTCAACACAGAGAGGATATTTTTTTCAAACCTGTGAAATCAGGCACTCAGTTTGCACTTCCCAATAAATATTGAGCACTTTGTCACAGAGCGCAGTGCATTGTAAAAAAAAACACCACTCAACCTCCAAATGAGGATAAATGTCTGGGATGATAATGTTCTAGATGCCGAGCATCTGCAAACAGTCTGTTTTTCCAACCATGCATGGATCTGAGTTCAATCAGTCCTAATATGTGCCCAGCCAGATTCAAGGTCATCATTTAGCTCAGATTCAGTTATATTTAGCTTTCTATATATTATGCCAAGATCACTTTTGCTTCATTACTTTTCATGCTCAGAGCTAGGTGAGCTAGGTATCACAGTAGATAAAAACTTGCATTTCCATCAACACATTGCTGGTATAGTACAGAAAGCTGGAAGTCTGGCCAGCAACCTACTAAGTTCTACTTTATGTCGTTCTGAATTTATGAAAACCCTATACATTACTCATGTCAGGCCTCTTTTGGAGTTTGCATCATGTGTGTGGAATACAGGTTACGTAGGTGATTTGAGGCGACTAGAATCAGTACAGAGAAGGTGGACACAAAACATAGAGGGGATGGAAGGTCTGGATTATGGTGCCAGATTACAGAAACTAGGTCTGTACTCGGTGAAAGGTAGATTGATTCGAACAGACACTATCAAATGTTGGAAGATTTTTCATGGTCATTCTGCCATTAAGATCCCTGACATGTTTGTGCTGGCACCATTGGTGAACACACGTGGACACTCACTGAAATTGGCTCACAGGCGTGCATCAGTGGATTGTAGGAAGATATTTTTTATCCTCAGATGTTGTGCCACTTGGAACTCATTGCCTGATGATGTTGTAATCTTAACAGACCTGGGTGCATTTAAAGCTGCATTGCACTCAAATCTCTGCACATTGTTGCATGAATATATTGAATAGATTAACCATGATAATATACTAATCAAACATGACGAGTAGCTTAACTTCTCTATATTCAGAATATAGAGATCTCTATATATCTACATTCAATCTCTGTATTAAATCTTTATATTCAATCTCTGTATTCAATCTCTGTATTTCATCTCTATATTTTCTTTTTCAGAAATCTTGACTGACAGCAAAATATTAGCAGAATGTAGTGGCTACTCTAAGCATACAAATTCTGCTTAAGGTACACTTTCCAGTTCCTGTGTCTTGCCCTGCCTATCTGATAACAATATTTTCATTAATCTAGGGGACTGGCATACCTGCAGATACAGGCTCCCCTCATCGGGCACGGTACTCATCTCTGGGTGAGTGATGCTTGAGTATATGGGGAGCCAACCAGGTGAGAGAACCAGGTGAGAGAACCTTTACACACAATGTAGGTACACAAAGTAGGTACACAATGTACCTACTTGCATAAAGCAAACAAAGGGGTTAGGCTTGGTTAGATTGCATTCGTTTTTTAGTTTATTTCTTTTAGCTTGAAAATTGTTGCAGTTACCCACACATTTTGATTTTGCTTCCAGAAAGCAAATAAAAGGGATCGGTTTTGTTAGGTTAGGTTAACCTTCCCAGTTTGTTTTTTGTTCTTTATTTTTTTTATATAAAAAGCTTATGCTAGGCAGGTCAGATTAAGTTAGGTTTATTAAGTCATGCAATTTTGAGAAAAAAGTTAAAAATTTCTCCAAAACTTGTTTTATATTTTTATCATACATTCGAGATTGAACTAGGTTAGGCTAGGTTACACGTAAGACCTTCAGATGTTGCATCACTTAAAACCTATAAATGTTTCATCTCCTAAAACCTGCAGATGATTGATCATCAAAAATGCATGAATGTTGGATCATCTAAAATATAGGTACCTACCAATGCCAGATACTGATAACCTGGCTATCCATTCTATCTAAAATATCAGTCATGGTTAATGTGCTGCTAGACACATTTATCACAACTCACCATTTGTGGCAGCAAACAAACTCTGGTGTTATTCTTATCTTAAAACAAAATGTAAACACTGCAATACAACACGCCTTAGAACAATTATTATGCCCGGCCCACACCAATGTAAATTGGCATCGGGACGTCACAGCGAGATGAAGGTTTTCCTTCATAAGGTTATCGTAATTGTGGGATATCATTTTGTGAGGAAGCTAAGCGCTAAAATGAAACGTTTTTAAATATAAAACCGCTTATTATGTGGAAGACACAGTTCTGTTCTATACAGAAATTCAACGTATTTGGGTTTGCTTGCTTATAAATATCGTAAATATATTATCAAAGTTAATCTTTAACCGTCACACAGTGACTATGAAGGAAAATGGTATGGGAGAGCAATGTATAGAGTGAGTAAAGGGATTCAAAGCAATGCCGGATCAGGAATTTCGCTAAGGAGAGTGGGGATAGAACTTTGGCAGACGCTTACATTCTGTCATGTCAGGGGGCCCGACACGTAGCCAGACGAAATTATCAAGGAGCACGATCGTCTTCTTCCCGGGCTTACCCAGTATGCGTGCATCCATTGGCGTTAAGGGCGAGAACAGGGTGGGGGCACTGGGGACATGTGCCACCATGAAAATTGGCGCCCCTCCGTGAAGGTTGAGGGCACCCCCGTCGATTTTTTTTCAGCCAGAGGCGCCCCTCTGAGAGAAAAAGGCGCCCTTTCAGTATGCTGGAGTGCGCCCTGCTCTAAATTTTCAGTCAGAGGCACCTTTTTCAGTGTGCTCTAGTGCAAACCTTCGATTTTTACAGCCAGAGGCGCCCCTCGGAGAGAAATGGCACTCTTTCAGTGTGCCCGAGTGCACTCCTCGTACGAATTTCTCAGCCAGAGGTGCCCCTCCGAAGAAATGATGCCCCTCCAGAGACAAAGTGCCCCCATGACAATTCCTGGATCCACCCCTGATAGACGTAATTATAAATGCAACTGGGGAACACAGTTTCTTTGAGTGAAGGGAAGTGCTCTCCATTCCTTATGACGAGGGCACGCTTCCTCAGTACTCCAAGTTGGCTGAAGGCCTGCAGAAGAAAAACGCCCCTTTGAGACAAAAGCCCCCGAGGGAATGTGACGCCATACACATTTCTGGATCCGCCCATGATATGTCGGTGGTGGAGATGGGCCCGTCGCCGCCAGCCACGGCGGAGGAGACTATCGGGGCGGCAGCTTCGGTGGCAGCATCAGCCACCCGAGAGACCAGGTCAGCGGTGGTGGTAGCTGTGCCGTCAGTGCCCAGTGTTTTACACCGCAGCGTATCAGCATCAAAATGCCCAGAAGTCGGAGACGGGATTTTGTTTCCGTTAGCGTGCGGTTATGGCTACATCCTGCACCGTTTCGCACCATCCTGAAGAACCCCTCAATGCGGTCCTATGTTAGCTGACGCGTTAGGAGAAACATGCTGTCTCCATACTTCCACCGTACGTCTTGGAAGAGGCCTCGCACCGACCACACAGTCACCAAGAAACCTTTCTGAAAGGGGTACAAGTAGCGCGAGTCCCCCACACGTATCCCCAGCATCTCGTCCACCAAGTCTGTCAGGGTTGCCTCTTGTGCTGCCTGCCCCTCAGTGTCCTCAAGATACTTTCCCACCAACTGTGTGGCTGAAGAACAAAGTTGTTTGGGCACAGTAGATGATGGTAAGAAAATATAGACTAGGCACCCCCCCCACACACACACATGTATATATATATATATATATATATATATATATATATATATATATATATATATATATATATATATATATATATATATGTATATATATATAAATACATATGTATATATATATATATATATATATATATATATATATATATATATATATATATATATATATATATATGTATAATATATATATATATATATATATATAGTATATATATATATATATATATAGATATATATATATAGATATATATATATATATATATATATATATATATATATATATATATATATATATATATATATGTATATATATATATATATATATATATATATATATATATATATATATATATATATATATATATATATATACATATATATATATATATATATATATATATATATATATATATCCATATCAACATCCATTTCACTTGTCAATTGCATTGTGCATTAATTATTAGTTACAGTTACCATGGCTGCTCACATTTTCTATGCGAGAAAGTGATTAAAATTTAGCTTGAGGACGAAAAAAATATTCACCTAAAATGTTACCAATTTCCCGGCCACATCGCGAATTATCCTACCCTGCTGTTCCAAGTACCCTCGGCGCAGTACCTTGGTATCTTAAAGCCGTGAGTAGCCAGCCTGCAACATGTGGCGCTAGGTTCCATGAGGTGCAACAGTTAGGAGAAAATCCACGTCAAAATGTACCAGGGGGCAAAATTCACCTCAGAGAGATTGCAGAGGCATCCAGGGCATGGGGGCACAGGGAGCTGTGATCCTTGTGGTCATGCTACTTCCTTCAGGAAGCTGAAGTGCACCAGCACCTCATTTATTTTTGCAGCCAAAAAAAGACCCTCTGATGAAAATGGCACCCCTCCAGAAGGCTGGATTGCACCAACCTTTTTTCTCATCAGAAGTCGTAGGCGTAGGAACGTCTAAATAGTGGGTGGGCCAGGGTCAACAGTAGGGGTGCACCCAGGAATTTCGTAAAGTACCATGGTTGATCACTTTTGGATAGAGAACCCAATAATTTGAATAGTGAAAACACAACTTTTGCCGCTAAGGGGGGGGGGGGGCCTGGGCGCACCTAGGGGGGGCTGGGCGCACCTATGGCTAACAGCAACACGTGGCACTGAAAAAGAACTAATCGCAGTACAAGTTCTTTCAAATTCACACTTCTCGCTGGACTTGGAACTCTTTTCATGACTCGATGGATTCTTTTGTGATAATAGGTTTATCTTCCCGGTGCGGGTGAAACCATTACCCTTACTAGCAGGGCACTGGTACTGGTAACGTGGTTGAGGTTACAGGGGTGTAATATGATCGGTTACAGGGTGTGATATGGTCACACACGTGTATTTGTACATTTTCATGGTGTTGTAGTCTGGCTGTTGGTGCGAGACCGCGGTAGATGACAAATGACGGTGACGTTCCTAAACAATTATGAGTTGTGTATTATGTGCCCTCAAATTATTATTGGCAGATGCGTTGCATTTTCCGCAGATTACATGCTTGTGAGCCACATTTTAAACTGTATCTTACTTACAAGTTGGATTTCACACGTGTAATGTACCTGAAGCATAATTGCGGCTGATGCCACCTTTCTTGTTCATCACTTATTGCTGGTAGTGGGCGCCATATGATAATCATGGTTGGCGCACACTGAAGCCGAATTAAACAACCAGCCAACCAACATATTACTGGTTTGCACATTTGTGTGATGTCCGAAAAATAGCCTTGTTCCTTTGCACTTTCCGGATTGATGATTGGTCATCCTGTGAAGAATCCGAAGTGATGTATCTTCCCCAACTACTAAGTCCACCGACAATGGAGACAAGGCAGATGACCGCACGTAGTGGTAAAACATTGGGAAATACAACTTGTGTCCCAAAAGTTACAGTAGAATCATCAATGTGACCACTGGATGGATTATCTGTCATCGAACGACATCTTCTCAATTTGGCAACGTTCCTCAGCCATCGAAGGAAAGCAAGATCCCAACCGCAAGGTAGGTATTACAGCACTTGCTTTTTTCATGAACATTAAAGCTATAAGCATCAAGCAAGTGATATGCAGTTGAAGCGGCTGTACAGGACGTTCATCTTTCTAGGACTTGGCCCATATCAAGACCGTTTCACGATTGCACTGCCAGCAAAAAGTTCGACATGCTGTGGAATGAATCTCGGATTAATGAATTAAAAACTGTTATGTTGTAGTTAACTAGGCTGTCTCATGGTGGTTGACAAAAGAAAACTATATCGATTATACGTTTTTGTTCGTAAGCTGCCATGACATACCTACAATGCTTCACATGACAATGTGCACCGAAAACCGCGCTCAAGTTGCCGTAAGTATGCCCATTTCAACCATGACTACCGCGGTCATATTGTATTTCGTTCGATACCTCAGATAATAATGACAGCACCGGATGAGCGTACAATCTATGCAGGATTAACGTTTCATGCACTCTTCCTTGTAAACTTTGGCCATACGGCCATGCGGTACTTATTTCACAGGGTGAGAAAGGCCAACATTTGTAGTCGTAAAATGAACATGACTTTCGAACTACGGGTCGCGCCTCACTTAATTTTGATTGCAAATGACGTTCTTGGTTGAGACGATTCATAGGAGGTATATGTTGACATAGTCATCTTCCTTCATTCTCGAGCCTCGATATACCAAAATAGCCCGAACTAGAAGAACCGACTTGTTAGGCTTCGTTCGCGACCCCTAGATAAAAATGAACCTTTAACAGTGTTGGTGTCAATGGACTCCAAAATTTTTAATAACGGGACAAACATTTTTGAATCCATGCCTTTTCACACTTTTGTCAAAATGAACCTGCCCAATGCCACGCCTCCACACAATGAAGCTCATCGTCGGCTTCATCTTAACGATCCCCGGGTGTGACTGATGCAGCTGCTGCAACACATGGTCTCGCGCGGCTTTTAGCCTGACCACTCTGCGACCCCACAATAGCACACCTGCGGTTTGCAATAGCTTCTCCCTTTTGCTACTAAAGTTTTCAAATCACCGAAAAGGTCAGACTGGCGTCGCCACCTGCTACACTGAACTTACCGGAAGACGCTGCTCAGCACGCGATCTCGCCTATAAGTCTGTCATGCGAGAGAGTCAGCATGAAGCCACTCTGGCCCGGCCAACGGCGCCGGCATCTTCAGCCAGCATGTCTGGCGCTCGAGGTCACGACAGTGGTGTCAGCGCTAGTGGTGTCAGCGCTAGGAATCTGATCAGTTCAGTGGCGATGAAGCGGACCAAGCAGTACGGTGCAATGACGAAGCGTGGTGTGCACCGACTATTACATCCAATGGCATTCCACTCAATTTCCGAATATATATTATCTGCATTTGACAGCCTCCTAGAATAAAAGCCCAGCTGTTCTTCCTGTTCATCTACACGAACATGAGCCAGCAAGGCTCCGATGTCCTTACTAGACGCGTCACATGTCAAAGTGAGTTCTTTGGATTTATAAAAATGGACTAAGAGTGAGAGCTCGAAGTCAACTTTGCTTGCTCATCTTGAAATTATTTCGTTCGGTTGCTTCCCACCTCCAAGCCTGGTCTTTCTTCCCACCTCCAAGCATGGTCTTTCTTCACGAGGTCATAGCGCGCCCAGCCCATGGCGCGCTGGGGAATGAAACGAGTATACTGCGTTAAAAGCTCCACATACGCTTTCGGTTCAGACACATTTACATGTGGTGGTGGTGGGGTCCAGCAAGGCCTATACCTGATCCGCCAGTGGATGAATGCGCTGGTTGTCCAGTCGATGTCCGAGGAATTCATCGCTACCTTACATCAGCAGACACTTGGTCTCACGGGGGACGAGTGGTCTAGGGGTAAGATGCTCGCCTCACAATCGAAAGATTGTGGGTTCGAGTCTCACCTGTGGCTACTCTTCGCCCGCGACCAATCGGCGTGAGAGATTGGCGACGCTATATGGCTCAACGGTCGACGTGTCGTAAAACCAATAACCAACCAACCACTTGGTCTCACGAACGCGCAGGCCAGCAGCCTCTAACCGCTGAAGCAATTTTGCTCCGGCAGCTTCCAGTTCAAGTGTTCGCCCGCATTGGTCATGAAGACATCACCAGGAGCACAACATTGAGTATACCTAGCAGTGTCTGCTCAACTTCGCGTGGGAAGACTCCGGTTGTACAGCCCATCCGGTAATGTAGACGGGTGCATGTATTGAAGGAGCTCTCGGGACGTGTTAATGGTGAGGACATCTCACGATGATTCAGGTGTATTCTGATCTGGTTATGGGCTTGCGGTAGGTCAATTTTCGAAGACACTCTGTCCCTTTTGCTCATCAAACAAATCTTCTACATTGCGCAATGGATATCAATTCAGTTTGACGGCATGGTTGGCTGTGAGTTTAAGGCTGCACACACCATACTTGTGTCGCATGGTTTGATTACTGAAACAATAGGCGCAGCCCAAGGACTTTCAGTGGCAGGCACCAACACCCCAGTGTCGATATCAACATCAAGATATCACTTGCTTTTCTACTTCCGTATTGTAAGCATTTGGACGCGATCGAACGTCATAGTACTTTGGAACCATATGAATATTCCAAATTTGATTTGTCAAGCACACATCACCTCCATTTAATTAATCACCCCTCCAACTTTTTCCAAACTTCTGCGCCCATGGGGAACTTAATGTCATATTCATTGCAAGCGGGGCCGGAGGCCTGGTGAGCTACCTACACAGTATGGCGCGTTAGTCTGCGATTTTGCAATTTTGTTGCGGCCAAATGTTAAATTATGGTGTTGCTATGGTTAAACAAACCCCTATTGCAAATGATCTTTTTCAAAAAAGAAATATAATCTATCCTGTGCACTAGCAACGAAAATATATTTCCATGGAAAACTATGTTGCCATCTAGCGGGCAAATACGACAAGTCTCTACCAACCGTTCATAAATACAAATAAGATGTACAATTACGCCACACAACTACCTCCCCAATATCTCTCGACAATTCAAACGCCAGACTACATGCTGATCATATTCAATGCGAGATTCTATCACATGACTAAATGATGACACAATGCACCAAACACAAAGCAACTATCGATACAGTGGCATCACACTCACACAAAAGCAGGCCGAGCACACCCCTACGAGACTCGTATACTGACACCCCCAGCAAGAGAAATCGCTATGCATCAGACATAACACGTCCACCACCAAAAGTAAACTATGTGCCAGTCACATACCACACAACCCCGAACACATTACGAGCGAACAACAGATTCGCGCCGTACAGTATACCGGACACACCACGCAATACAAAAAATACAGCATGCCATACCAAATACACTTGCACACGAGACACGTACCAAACACCAGATGCGCCCCACACACGGGATGCGCACCACACACGAGATACGCACCATACACGAGATACATGCCATACACGAGACACGTACCAAACACCAGATGCGCCCCACACACGGGATGCGCCCCACACACGAGATACGCACCATACACCGGATACATGCCATACACGAGACACGTACCAAACACCAGATGCGCCCCACACACGGGATGCGCACCACACACGAGATACGCACCATACACGAGATACATGCCATACACGAGACACGTACCAAACACCAGATGCGCCCCACACACGGGATGCGCACCACACACGGGATACGCACCATACACGGGATACATGCCATACACGGGACACGTACCAAACACCGGATGCGCCCCACACACGGGATGCGCACCACACACGGGATACGCACCATACACGGGATACAGCCATGCACGAGACACGTACCAAACACCAGATGCGCCCCACACACGGGATGCGCACCATACACGGAGATGCGCACTTTACACGAGATACATGCCATGCACGAGACACGTACCAAACACCAGATGCGCCCCACACACGAGATGCGCACCATACACGAGATACGCACCATACACGGGATACATGCCATACACGAGACACGTACCAAACACCAGATGCGCCCCATACACGGGATGCGCACCATACACGAGATACGCACCATACACGAGATACATGCCATACACGAGACACGTACCAAACACCAGATGCGCCCCACACACGGGATGCGCACCATACACGAGATACGCACTTTACACGAGATACATGCCATGCACGAGACACGTACCAAACACCAGATGCCCCACACGGGATGCGCACCATACACGAGATACGCACTTTACACGAGATACATGCCATGCACGAGACACGTACCAAACACCAGATGCGCCCCACACACGGAGATGCGCACCATACACGAGATACGCACCATACACGAGATACATGCCATACACGAGACACGTACCAAACACCAGATGCGCCCCACACACGAGATGCGCACCACACACGAGATACGCACCATACACGAGATACATGCCATGCACGAGACACGTACCAAACACCAGATGCGCCCCACACACGAGATGCGCACCATACACGAGATACGCACTTTACACGAGATACATGCCATGCACGAGACACGTACCAAACACCAGATGCGCCCCACACACGGGATGCGCACCATACACGAGATACGCACCATACACGAGATACATGCCATACACGAGACACGTACCAAACACCAGATGCGCCCCATACACGGGATGCGCACCATCACGGATACGCACCATACACGAGATACATGCCATACACGAGACACGTACCAAACACCAGATGCGCCCCACACACGGGATGCGCACCATACACGAGATACGCACTTTACACGAGATACATGCCATGCACGAGACACGTACCAAACACCAGATGCGCCCCACACACGAGATGCGCACCATACACGAGATACGCACTTTACACGAGATACATGCCATGCACGAGACACGTACCAAACACCAGATGCGCCCCACACACGGGATGCGCACCATACACGAGATACGCACCATACACGAGATACATGCCATACACGAGACACGTACAAAACACCAGATGCGCCCCATACACGGGATGCGCACCATACACGAGATACGCACCATACACGAGATACATGCCATACACGAGACACGTACCAAACACCAGATGCGCCCCATACACGGGATGCGCACCATACACGAGATACGCACCTTACACGAGATACATGCCATACACGAGACACGTACCAAACACCAGATGCGCCCCACATACACGAGATGCGCACCATACACGAGATACGCACCATACACGAGATACATGCCATACACGAGACACGTACCAAACACCAGATGCGCCCCATACACGGGATGCGCACCATACACGAGATACGCACCATACACGAGATACATGCCATACACGAGACACGTACCAAACACCAGATGCGCCCCACACACGGGATGCGCACCATACACGAGATACGCACTTTACACGAGATACATGCCATACACGAGACACGTACCAAACACCAGATGCGCCCCACACACGAGATGCGCACCATACACGAGATACGCACCATACACGAGATACATGCCATACACGAGACATGTACCAAACACCAGATGCGCCCCACACACGAGATGCGCACCATACACGAGATACGCACCATACACGAGATACATGCCATACACGAGACACGTACCAAACACCAGATGCGCCCCACACACGAGATGCGCACCATACACGAGATACGCACCATACACGAGATACATGCCATACACGAGACACGTACCAAACACCAGATGCGCCCCACACACGAGATGCGCACCATACACGAGATACGCACCATACACGAGATACATGCCATACACGAGACACGTACCAAACACCAGATGCGCCCCATACACGGGATACGCACCATACACGAGATACGCACCATACACGAGATACATGCCATACACGAGACACGTACCAAACACCAGATGCGCCCCACACACGAGATGCGCACCATACACGAGATACGCACCATACACGAGATACATGCCATACACGAGACACGTACCAAACACCAGATGCGCCCCACACACGAGATACGCACCATACACGAGATACGCACCATACACGAGATACATGCCATACACGAGACACGTACCAAACACCAGATGCGCCCCACACACGAGATGCGCACCATACACGAGATACGCACCATACACGAGATACATGCCATACACCAGACACGTACCAAACACCAGATGCGCCCCACACACGAGATACGCACCATACACGAGATACGCACCACATAACATACGACACGCAAAACCATTGCTACCCACAATTCCCATGACATGCTTTGAAGAACCAGTCAAGCAAAGCAGCCGGATCCGAATCACGCGCACCTGCGCGGACAACAACGGAAAGGAGGAAGGCGGTCGACCCTGGACTTAGTGACTCCCAGAGCGTGGAAATCCCAGACCGCCACCAGCCACATACAAAACAAGAACGTCACGAAGGCCCCAGGCGGCATCGAGAAAGGCATGGCCGCAGGAAATGTCAAAATTAAAATGTCGCGCTGCCGAGCAATCGACATTCGAACTTTTTACCCGGAGCCTAGGGAATGGTCGGAGCGAAACAAATGCAACGAAAGCTGGTGCACAGCAGGAAGGAGACAGCAGAGTCACTCGGGGAAGAGTCACTCGGATAAGGGTCACTCGGACAAGAGAGTCATTCGGACAGGAATCACTCGGACATGAGAGACACTCAGATGGAAGCAGAGAGATCATCGATGGAGACAGAGTCAGACACATCGAGAGCGAGATCGAATGATGGGGACAGACACGATAGTTGTGGAGTGAAAGTGCCGGACGGAGAAGCGAGTTCAAAGTGACGAACGGCTGGAGGGCGACCACCATCTGCCATGTGACTGTCGTCTATCAGTAATGTTTTCCTCCTTATAAACCGTGCCGAACCGACCTCATTTCTATTACAACTACTGCATCCTCAACCTCCTTTCACTCGGCTGAAAGGAGTAACCAATCTTATAGGGGGAACCTAATAGGCTACATTCGGAGGAGGGGGTAGTGTGTCGCGTAAGAATGTACTGGAATAGAGATCGTGAAATGGCGAGAGGTGCGAGGAGTAGGAGCGGTTATCGGTTGTATTATCATGCGGTGAGCATACCTGTAAATATATTAGATTAAGGATAGCAAATGTGTGATGGTATTAGCAGAAACAGGTGGCAGTTGCTCGGCAGTGGACGGACAGGATGGGCAGTGGAGAAGAACTGGATCCGAGTAAATAATGAGTGCAACTTGGGCCAGTGGTCAGGAATAATACAAAAATCGGTTACCATAATCAGTCGGGCAGGTCCCTCGGGTCGATGCGGCCGTTGCAAGATGGCAATCACTCGATGCGAGAGCACGCGTGTTGAAAACTATGCGTGCAACATCCGTCATGTAGGTCCCTCGGGTCGATTTGCCCGTTGCATGATGAATATCACTCGATTGGAGAGCACGCGCGTTAGAAACCCGAGAAAGTCGCATCGGGAGCCGAAAATGAAGCTGGGACGCAGAAAAGTAATCCGGATATGGATAATCACTTTGGGGCTCCGCCGATCCCGTCAAAAAGCCCCAAAGCGTGTTGGGCCAAAAATACGTGCCGAGACCGCTGAAACCAGCTAAATCCCAATACATGACGACGGGGCTCCAAAACAAATCGCACTGTAACCCAAAGAATTCACTTTGTAGCCATTGCAAATCAAACCGGGGTCCCAAAAGGTCGCGCCGGGGCCCCAAAAGTCGCAGCTGCCCCCAATCAATTTTTACCAGGAATGTCACTCTTATAGTGTCAAAGATCCCACCAAACGTGTCGAACCCCGGAAAAGAAATGTGTCGGGGTATCGAAAAACATCGCACCGGAAGCCCGAAGAATCGCACCGGGGCCCAACAATATTGCGCCCGGGGCTATAAAAAAATCGAACTCGACCTCTCCCCCCAAAATAAAACGCTGGGACTTGGAACATCGACCCGAGAACCGGAATTTCAGAAGAGGTACCAAAAGAAAACTCTCCGAATGGCGCTATCGGCAGAAAAACTCATTGAGCAGCCGCAGTGGCGTGCAAAAGGGAAATTCGCCTTTCTGAGAGAGGTGGGTTCCCAAGAATCATGACGGAGACCCCCAAAATTGCGCTTGGGCCCGATAGATTCGTGTCGTCCCTACTAGAACTCACGTAGAGGACTGAAAGCAAATACAGCGAGCCGCAGAAAATAAAAAAGTCGGGCTGAAAAATCCGTTGATGAACGATGGGACTACACTCCAGCCTTTCTGAAAGGGCGTTATTCCGGAGGGGCGCCATCTTTCAATGGAAGTGCCTTTCATTCATCTTTCATGGGATCGAAGAAGCTTTCGGAATTGGTGAGGGTGTCAATAACTATTCTGAAGACGTTTCTTTGCCATGCAACAACATATAGATGGCGGAACGTCCGAATATAAGTCGGCACCGGTCAGTTTTTGGTCAGTTATTTGCAGTCAACGCTACAGGACATGGTCAATGCTAAATTTCCAGACTTGGGGGTGGAGGTTCATACAGCTGTAAGGCAGCTCCGCCAAACTACCTGTCATTGTTGTTAAACTTTTTGACTTCCACAAGTACTTTCTGGAAGTGGATGCGTCCTCTGTTGGGTGCCACCACTTAAAGGTGTAGGTTTCAGAAAATTATTGGAAGCTGGCACAACACGTGGAGGCAATAGGCGGGCCGAAATGGGTTGTGTGGCTGTCCACATCAGGTTAAAAGTCGAAATCATTGGGAAGGCAAAGTCAACGTAAGGGTGGCGACAAGTGTCCTCCCAGCAAAAGCATACAAAGCTACACCCCTGCCGCCACTGCCGATAACAGCGGCGCACGCAGGCGGGCACCTATTCACCCTTTGGTGGATATTTTCTGCCGACCCATTTCGGAGCAGCCCGCGGGCATCGGGCCTGGCCGGCCAGGATGACCGTCGTGCTGCGGTGGCCCGGCCCCGGCCGCGGCCACGGCAAGATACTGCAGTCGCGGCGCTATCTTGACAACGCCAAGGCCGCGCGCCGGTGGCCATCGATCGCGGCGGCGGCGGCGGCGGCCATCTTGCGCGGGTCGCCGGCGGCCGCCGACGGGCGAGTGTGCCTCCGCCGCCCGCGCCGCCATGTCCTCCGACCGCGACCGCGTCGTTCCGCCGGTCGTCTGATCCCGCCGCAGGTCACGTCCGAGGTCACGCCTCAAGGCGCCGCGGCCCAGACGCCGCCAGGTGAGTGGTGCACGTGACGGGCGACCGAGGCTCCGACTGGCGGGACCCGTGTCGGTGTCGTTTGTGGGCGCCGTACAGACGCCCGACCGACACGAGCACGGCGTAGCTAGTTACCACACAGTTAAGACCAAGACGTTGCACCGTCCAGTGTCAGGCCATGCCGCGCTTTAAGCGATTTTTACATTTTCTTTACCAAGGCCTCGTTTAACGGACTAGCTAGCAGGCATAACCACTGCTAAGGGATGTGTTAGCTCCAAGCTAGGGAGCTAGCACATCCCCTCTTGCTATGGCTGAGCCTTACCCCACCCCTCCAGTCAGTGACCATTCTTCATTGCTTTAGTATTACTGGGGGTGGGGAGGGGGAGAGTCTGGTGGCTTGAATGATGACCCTGTAGTCGCCGGTGGACACGGTTGTCCAGTTAAAATTATTCAGAGGTCATGTTGCGATACTGCAACGCAAATTTAAACGTTTTGACCAGTAAAACTAACGATTGGGAGGTGCGCCTTCGCATCAACTAAGCAATTCAAATAAATCTCTTCACCCGGTTGCACACTTCTTACTCGCACCATGAATGAAGAATGTTTTTAGATGTGTATGAAGTATGATGTATGCACCTACCCATCCAAGGTTTCTGAAACTGCACATTTGGCACACAGAGATGGGCGTAGCTTCCCAGAACATGTTCAAGAAGCTTCCAGGGCCGAAGACTATTTTCAGGTTCTTTATTCATAAGGAACCCCATAGAGCTAGTCAGTAGCGCAACCAGGGAGGGGGGGGGGGCAAGGGGCCATGGCCCCCCCGAAATTTATTTGGGGCCCGCTCCGAGCCAGGGGCCCGCGAATCGGGCCCCTGGCTCGGAGTGGGCCACCCTACTCAGAGCCCTGGCTAGGGGCCCGCGAAGCGGATCTGTGGCTCGAATCAGGGGCCCTTTGAACCAAGTGAAAATCTGGGGGCCCGTTTTAACCAGGGCCCGCCTCGAACCGGGGCCCATTTTGATTCAGGGGCCCGCATTGAACCAATAGCCCGCTTAGAACAAGGGGCCCGCTTCAACCTGGGGCCCTGTCTTGAACCAGGCGCTCTCTGGAACCAGGGGCCCGCTTCGAACCGGGCCCACTTTGATCCAGGGGCCCGCATTGAACCAATAGCCCGCTTAGAACCAGGGGCCCGATTTTACCTGGGGCCCGCCTCGGACCGGGGCCCATTTTGATTCAGGGGCCCGCATTGAACCAATAGCCCGCTTAGAACCAGGGGCCCGCTTCAACCTGGGGCCCTGTCTTGAACCAGGGGCTCTCTAGAACCAGGGGCCCGCTTCGAACCGGGCCCACTTTGATCCAGGGGCCCGCATTGAACCAATAGCCCGCTTAGAACCAGGGGCCCGCTTTTACCTGGGGCCCGTCTCGAACTAGGGACTCTCTGGTCTGGAACCACGGGGCCCACTTTCATCTAGGGGCCCGTATTGAACCAAGGTCCGGCTTAGAACCAGGGCCCTACCTCGAATGTGGGGCCCGCTTTAAACATGGGTCTTGTCTCGAACCAGGGCCAGGTGCCCGCTTCGAACCGTTCCGACTGATTGCCCTTTCGATGTGGTACAATTTTATAGTTTTGGTCCGTATCGATAGTCGGATGTCTTGTAAGTACTCTCTTGAAACTATTTACGCCCAAAAAAATGCCCCAAAAATGCAATGCTAACTAGTTGGTTGGTACAGAATGAGATCATTAGCTCCATTGGATTCCTCATGAGAAGTGAAATCGTCCGACAGGCCAACGAAAGCGGCTTTTTCAGCATTCTGGCAGATGGTACCACTGACGTCTCCGGTAAGGAGCAGCTCGTGTTGTGCGTCAGGTTTGTGGACACAGCCAGCTGTGTACGGGAAGAATTTCTTGGGTTCGAGTTGGTGCATGACGCTACGGGGAAGGGTATAGCTGACACTATCATGACCGTTCTGGAGTCGTACGGGCTGGACCTAGATAAACTAAGGGGTCAGGGCTACGATGGCTGCGCAACAATGAAGGGAGATACAAGCGGAGCACAAGCATGCATAAGGACACGTTATCCAAAAGATGTCTACACTCACTGCGCCAGCTACGTATTCTCGTTAGTTGTCTCGTACGAAGCTAAGGTTCAGGTGATATCAAAGTGTTTAGAGACTGTGCGAGAGACGTCTGAGTCTATCAACGCCAGTTCCAAGCGGAAAGACTGTTTCGAAGACGCGCAGGCAGAGACAGGGGCGTCGACCAAGCTGAAGAAGTATTGTGAAACCAGGTGGGTGGAGCGCCACGATGCTGCACTCAGGTTTTCTGAGCTCTACACAACTGTAGTAGCCTGTCTCGAGAAGATGATCCAGTGGTCTGATGCCACTGCTGCGTCAAAGGCCGACACATTCCTCGCAGCTATATCTAAAGATGACTTTGTGGTCGCACTCAACGTTGTCCCTCGGTTTGCCGGTCTTCTCCTGCCAATCTCCAAGTCTCTACAAAGTTCGCATCTGGACATAGTTCAGTGTGTTCGTGAGGTTGACACTCTTCTGGATGTACTTAAGAGCCTGCGGGATGGCGTGGATGCAGACTTCAGAAAGGTGCTAACGGATTCCGAAGAGCTCCTGGGCAAACCTGCAGAAATGCCTCGCATCACGGGACGCCAGAGGAACAGGAGCAACCCGCCCGATGTGACAGACCCAGAATCATACTATCGGATCAGTCTGTACATTCCATACCTTGATAGTCTGATCCGTGAGACAGATGATCGGTTCCAGCCCCACATGAGAGAAGCTGCAAAGCTACAAGCACTGGTTCCATGCTACGTGTGCCCCGAAACACGAGAAGAGATCTCTGAAGCTGTGGATTTCTATCAGGAGGACCTGCCAGGCACCGTAGGGGAACTTAACTGTGAGATCGAGAGATGGATTAAGAAGTGGACAGCAGAAGATAAGGAGGAACGACCCAAATCGTGTCACGAGGCTCTCGCGCAAACCGGGATGAAAGCCATTTACCCCAACATTTCGTGTCTGCTCCAAATATTCGCCACGATCCCAGTCAGCACGGCTACAGCGGAGCGAACTTTCAGCTGCCTGCGGCGACTAAAGACATACCTGTGCTCCACCATGGGGCAGGAGCGTCTGGGTGGGCTGACCCATATGGCCTTGCGTCGGAGGCAGGTTCCCAGCACTGACGCTGTCATTGATGAACTGGCAAAGAAGCCGCACAGGCTGGGACCTCTGGTGCAGGTAGGGTTAGGTGCGGTCAGTTTGGATAATTTTGTAGGTTATGAATGTTGGACAATGTGGTTTTGTAGGACAGAATCACCTTCGAGAGCGGCCGACCTGCGCGCCGGTCGCCAGTGAACCCCGCTGGCTCGGATCACGCTTCCGTGCTCCAACACTCAGAGAGAGAGAAGAGAACACTATTCTTAGCTGCCTGTTGAGGATGTAGCGTTTTAGACGTGTTGATATCTTTGACATCTCGTGTGCGAGGTTGTACCGCTTGTTAGGGATCTGCTCAGATCGGCTAGCTGCTTTGTATGAGTTAAGCGCGTTGGTGGGCCGTGTGGCCGCCACTGCATGTTGTTGTTTCGCTGTTATTGGTGTACGTCTTTCTCGGATAGCCGACAGTGTGAGTTGTATGTGTAGGCGCATCGCCGCGGTGGTACGGCTCGTGCTCCAAGCGCTGAGTTGATGCGTTCGAGTGTTAAAAGTTGGCCAGGTCGCTGATTTGCCCCTCAACTGCTCTATTATACGTCATTCTCATTGTTGCTTCCGGCGCGAGCGACAACGCTCTTCACAACTCGACAGTTCTTCAGTGAGATTGCTTTAAGTGTTATAGTTATTTATTTCCTATCGGCGCGCGACGTGTTGTTCTTTGCAAGTGCCATCAGTGCCCTATCCACAATCGAAAGTTACCCTTACCCGCGGGTAAGTACCCCGAGCGACAATGGGAAAAAGTAACAATTACCATTGCCCTCTGGGTATTTACCTTTACCTTCGATGGTGGATACGAGGACAGTAGTGGGTACAAATATTAAAAGCTAAAATGCCCTGAAACGCTCTAACACATTATCTTTTAAAACAAAGTAGACTTTAGGTTGTGGGAAGCTTTGCAAAATTTTGCAGTTTTTAATATTTTCTTTATGAAATCGGCCTCTGATCGTAGTTATCAGGCATCCGAACAACGCACAAAGCATCTGCAGCTGCGCTGCACGATGTTATTAGCTGTGTTTTGCGGTGTACTGGCGGCCTGTCAGAAGGAGGAATTAATTCAGAATGAGGGCTTAAGTCAGAATGAGGATTCGGTGTTAAAGGTATGTTCGCTGTCGCATGTATACATATATCATATTATTTCTCTAGGAGGAAGGGACACGTAAAGGAAAAGTGCTTTTATTTCTGCGAAGTTTTGCAAACAGGGGCCCGCTCAAAAGTAAGTGCATGTTTTCCGCAGACTTTTTTAAACATGAGGGGGGCCCGCTTGCGAGGGGGCCCGCTCTCCAACCCTGGCCCCCCCGAACTGAAATCCTGGTTGCGCCACTGGAGCTAGTGATAAAACCCACCTAAGTTCCGGGAACTTTCCTCATAGTTTTGAAACCGGAGTTCCCCTGACGCAATATGAAGTTGCACCCATGTATACAAGGGCTGCTACAGTGTTTTGTCCAAGGAATGTGCATATATATAGTCTGGCACGGAACATGCGTTATGAAATAAATCGGGAAAGGGAGGGTGGCTGGTTGCATCTGTGTTAGGTAGACAATGATAAAATATCCCACCCTGGTAAGACTCCCCAATCCGGTTTCTCGGTAAGATACAGTTTCATGCACTTTTTAAAGTCCTCGATGTCCGCCGGCACGGTAGCCGGACAAATGTATGTAAAGCAAATGTACGCATGGCAATTGTAAGTAAGCGCAAATGTATGTATGGCAGATACACGCATGCGGAAGTGTGCGTAAGCGCAAAAGTACGTATGCGCAACTGTACGTAAGCGCAAATGTATGTAAGTGCAAAAGTACGTATGCGCAAATGTACGGAAACGCAAATATACGTATGCGCAAAAGTATGTAAGCACAAATGTACGTATGCGCAAATATACGTAAGCGCAAATGTACGTAAGCGTAAAAGTGCGTATGCGCAAATGTCCATAAGCGCAAATGTACGCGAGCGCAAATGTACGTTAAGGCAAAAGTGCGTAGACGAAAAAATACATAAGCGCAAATGTACGTATGGGCAAATATACGTAAGCACAAATGCATGTAAGCTTAAAAGTATGTAAGATCAAATACGCGTATGAGTCAATGTATGTATGTTTACGCATACGTATCTTTGTGTTTACGTACATTTGTCTATGGGCATATGTCTTGCGTACATTTGCTCTTTCGTACATTTACCATGGTCAGATTTGTCATATGTACTTTTGTGCTCAGGCACGTCTGTGCTTACGCATATTTGCTATACTTACTTCTGTGCATGCGTGCATTTGCTTACGTACACTTGAAGCCCGTTTATTTGAAACAGACACATTCTAAACACGTGTATTTGATTACGTACACTTGCCTACGCATATCTGTTATACTTATGCTTACATTTCGGTTACGAAAATTTGCATATACGTACATTTGCTCTGACGTACTTTTGCGTTTAATTGCATTTGCGTTTGCGTACCTTCACACTTACGTACGTTTGCTACACGTACGCATTTCTGTTAACGTACATTTGCATTGATGCAAATTTGCTCTTGCGTACTTTTCCATTTGCGTACATTTACACTTGCGTATATCGGCCCATACGTACATTTGCGCAGACGTACTTTTGCGCTTACGTACATTTCCGCTGACATTTGTGTTTACGTACATTTCCGCATGCATACATTTGCGCTACTTTTGCGGTTACATATATTTGCGGTTACGGTCATTTGCGCTGACGTACGATTGCGCTTACGTACATTTGTGCATACGTACATTTGTGCTGACATGTTCTGCGCTTACGTACATTTGCGATTACGTACATTTGCGTACGCAGGCGTACATTTGCGCTTACGTACATTCGCGCATAAGTACATTTGCGCTTACTTTGCACACAACAGGCGTTCTTTGGAAATGATTGTGTAGGGAGAGGAGGGAGGACATGGAGTTGTACGTTAGAAAATTAGACTAAATCAGGTTTCTAGGTGCTCTAGCTTCGCTGCCCGACGAAATACCTGTTCGATGCATAGGCGTAGGTTTCTGAAAATTATTTGGAATAATACATGAAGGCAATAGGCGAACCCAAATGGATTGGGGACAAACCACACGAGGTCCCATGTTAAAGGTTCAAATGATTTGGGCGACACAGCCAACATTGGGGGGGGGGACAAGTGTCCTCCCAAAAGCATACAAAGCTACACTCCTGGTTCAGAAAGTGGGATGCCGGATAAGTCAGGTATAGAGTTGCACTTTTCTGCAAAAAAAACTGGCACCGGACACCGCACGGGCACAGCAAAATATGGCACGGCACGGGATATGGCACGGCAAGCTGGATGATCAAGCGCCAAGCGACACAACAACAGAATAGGGCCGTTTTAAGAAGGAGGGAAAATCTTGTTCACTGAAGAATACAAACAATAGCAGGGCTACAAAGATTCCGCACCATGACCAAATCATTCCATCCCTCCATTTCAATGTTCTTCTATATATATTTATGTACATATGTTCCACTTGCTATCGTGAAACTTGGTTTCAACATTAAAGACAATTTTAGATATATGCTGGAAGTTTGTAATTAAGGATAGGCAGACACTGACACGGCAGTGACATGGCAAATTCTGATATGGCACCGCAAAAAAACATGTGTGCTGTTTTACGGCTTGCGTGCCGTGCCATCGTGCCAAGAAGGGCGTTGTCAGGTATGATCTGAACTTTCCAGACTTATCTTTCGGGCCACAACTTAGCATTGAGGTGGATGGTGTACTATCTGGCAATCATTTAGTGAATTGTCAACAGGGTCATTACCTGCTTTTGCGATCCTAAGTGTTTTTACCTACTTACGTGATTGATCAAATCAATTCGGACTGCGATGTCAGCAATGTGGCCAGCCGACTGCAAGCAACGCCAGTTGTGTGCACCGGAGAACAGGGTAGATAGAGGTGCCGAATCAGTGACGTTGCAGGACATTTATCTCAGGGTGCGGGGGGGGATGATGGAGGTATCAATTTAGAACTAATTAATCGGCGTCACCAGGGAGCTGTCTCGACAATCTCATGGAAGTTCCGATCCACGGCCGCATGCAGTATTTTGGATCTGGAAGGGAGGTGTGATGAGTGAGAAGTGTTGCGGGGTTTTTGGGGGTGGTGGAGGTACTGATTCAGGGTTCTCGTCACATATTTTATCGACGGTGAAGGTGCTGATTGAGGGGCGTCACCAGAAGGTTGTTTCGAACCGATGGGGAGGGGGAGGTGGATCCAGGGCAGTTCCCAATGGTCACGGGGTATGTTAAAGGCATATGCATATATATATATATATATATATATATATATATGAACCACACATTCTAAGCTGCTTACCTCCTTCATATGCCCGGCGCCACCCCTAGTGTATGTCACTGCGAGAACAACACTGCCAGGGCCGGATCCAAGGAGCAAAGGGGCTATGGCTCGATCACCTCCCCTTGCGCAAGGGCCGATGTTGTCGATATTTTGCACTCCACTGTCATTTTTCCGAAATTTAAGAGCATTTGATGGCATAAATATTGTCTCAAGCAAATCCGAAGAATGTTAGGTACTCAAATCTGATGAGTTTTTTCGAAATCGGACGTTTTTTTGGTATTGTCCTCATCCAATCCAGGCCCCTGGATTTGACCCTAAGCAATACCACAACAAAGTTGATGTTGGTACGATTCACCTTGCACGTCAACGTCCAATTCAGCTCACCGGCAGCATCTGCCTTGTTTCACATGTCCACGAACATGAATTCGCGAGCGATAATTTATTGATGCTTTTAGTCAGCTGAACAGGCCCAGAGAGTGGCCAGTGGCAATGACACTTGCGCTATCCACACTGGTTGCGAATATGCTCCAGGTAATATCGCCGGGTTGCTCTTTTGAAGAACAAATGATGGCAGAGCTGGCTTGTTTAGTGACGTAGCTGCACCCTCCATTGACGTGCTGGAACACAGCCGAATCGTGTCGACTTTACTGGGATCTAGCGTCATCGTGACCAACATATAAACTAAGCAAGTTCATTTTAGGCTCAGCGAGAACGACAGGGTATTAGAGCTCCAGAGCCGTGCTATTTTCAATACGTGACCCTGACTCCCCATTGTTTTAATTGGCTCGTAAGCCCTGTAAGAAAGATATATATGCATAAAGTAGGTCGTGCGCCTATGGGAGTGCAGGGTACGCATTTCGTATTGACATTTTTTTATCCCAATTGATTGAGCCATCCCAGGAGGATTGCACCAGCCTTTCATGATACATAATTGCTCAAGGAACCTTACCGTTCTTTCCTTATTGATTTATTACGCTACGTTCAAAAGTTGTGGTGCGAAGTGAAGACATCTTCGAGAGGGAGACCACCCCAAGGGTCGGCCCACCGATGTTGATGTCTTGATGATCTTCATCTTGAATCTTTATCTCTTTTCTCTCTATCTTTATCTTCATCTTGAAATGATTGGACGGGGCAAAGTACATGAAGGCAATGGGCAGACCAAAATGAATTGGGGGGGGGGGGGACATTCCATTGGCTCCCATGTTAGAAGTTGAAATAATTGCGGGGGTGGGTTAAGCAAACATTGCGGTGGCAGTGCCCCCTCAAAGGTATATAAAATAACACCCCTGAGTGACGCTAAGTGGCGCCCCTTATGACCCGAAGGACGCCTCTCTTGGACGTTCCAGTGTACCCCCTCCCTCGAATTTCTCAGCGCAACGCGCTCATCGGCCTGGAAACAGCAGTCCTCTGAGAGTCCGAACGCACGCCGCGAATTTTTCGGCGAAAGGCACTCCTCAGAAAAACAAAAACAAATGGTGCCCCTCTGGGAGATCGGAGTGTACCCCGTCCAAATGTTCTGGACCAAGAGCCGCCCCTCTGTAGAAATGACGCCTCCTTCACAAAATCATAACTCTGTCAGTGGTATGGTGTAGGGGGAGGGGGTTTGTACCCTTCATTGAACTTCCGTTCAATCCTCTTTGCGGATTGTACGCCGAGGTCTGTACTCTCCCATTCAGTTGTGTAAATCACTCCACTCGAAAATATCAGCCACATATCTACGGAGCAAGCAGGGTGGGGGCGAAAGCAGAACCGCTCATTCTTATCTTTGAGGGTGAAACTGCCCCTTCAACGCTTGCAATAATTTCCACCTCTAACATGGGAGCCTATGGAATGTGATCCCCCCCTCCCTCCCTATTCATTTTGGTCTGCCTATTGCCTTCATGTACTTTGCCACCTCCGATCATTTTAAGAAATCAACATCGGTGGGCCGACCCTTTCGGCGAAATGGGCTTCCTCTCACAGATGCCTTCACTTCGCATCACAATAACTTCGGAACGGAGTGAAATAAATCAATAAGGAAAGAATGGTAAGGTTCCTTGATCAATTCTGTATCATGAAAGGCAGATGTAATCCTCCTGGGGTGGCTGAATCAATTGGAAAAAAATGCCAATACGAAATGCGTACCCCGAACTCCCGTAGGCGCACGGCCTAAAACTGGCCGCGTTTCCGTGTTTTATTTACTTACTAGGTGGCAGGTTGGTGCCGCTGACACGCGCAGATCAAAGGCGCCGACGCGGAGTTTCCAATCCAGGCGTACATCATCCATGGTGTGGTAAATGCGCCGAATGCGCAAGGCGGGTGTACGCGTGCACGAAAGTTGGTGTTTGGCGACCGGGCATTATTAACTGGAATGCCTGAATTTGGAAAATATTGCAATTTTAAGTTATTTTTGCAAGTGTAACTTCAGCAGTGTGGGGTGACTTATCAAATAAAACCTTCGAACCAGATTGGGAAGCCAGGGTTGAAATCCGGTGACTCAGGACGATGGTGGCATATTGGGCCCTTCCACAGGACAATTGCGTTGGTCACTAATTATTTGATGAAAAAGCGGGTGCTTGTACAAAATAGACTTCGAAATCCAGGGACTTTTTTTCATTGGGTTAGGTGGTCCCCTCCAAATCCGCTTGACCCCCCCTAGCGCAAATCCTAGGTACGCCACTGTATGCAGACAAACACAAATTAAAGCAGGATACAATGAGTACTCTGCTTCATTATACTATATTAGCATATATTCGTATATGCATATATGCGCAATGAATGAACGTACACAATCATATTACGCATCTACTATATTCATGGCGCTCGTAAAAAAAATGTCACATTCTTATCTTTTTCCATTTTCGTGTGCGTGTTCCAAAATATGTATAAGCACTGTGAATGGTTGTTGACTGTTTCCGGGAGCAGGAGTTGAGTGGGCATGTTGCCTGGTGGTTGTTATCCAGGTCCATCTTGGACAACGGCGACCGAATGAACCCGATTGACCTGACATCGACCATGTCGAGTGGAACGAATCAAGTCACCAGCCAAAAATAGAGACCGACACGTCCGGGAAGGGCGCGCCGACCGGCGGTTGGCCGGGCCCAGCCGGCCTGACGAACTGGCTCCAAACTCGAGGCCGAGCACCGGCACCAGGCCAGGCATGACGGCGGTCCTGTCGGCACCAGTCCAGGCATGACGGCGGTCCTGTCTGCACCAGGCCAGGCATGACGGCGGTCCTGTCT
Organism: Ashinkailepas kermadecensis; assembly: GCA_034440615.1. Classification (NCBI taxonomy): domain Eukaryota; kingdom Metazoa; phylum Arthropoda; class Thecostraca; family Neolepadidae; genus Ashinkailepas; species Ashinkailepas kermadecensis. The sequence goes on from JAOTOM010002508.1 coordinate 60,635, forward strand.
GCACCAGGCCAGGCATGACGGCGGTCCTGTCTGCACCAGGCCAGGCATGGCGGCGGGTCGACGGTCCTCTATAATCTGCAGCACCAGATATGTCGGTATTCTGCACCACGAGGTCCGTCAGTAATCTGCAGCACCAGATCTGGCGGTAATCTGCAGCACCAGATCTGTCAGTAATCTGCAGCATCAGGTCTGTCGGTAATCTGCAGCACAAGATCTGTTGGTAATCCTCTCTGTCATCGGTGCTGCCTTCAGGCTTAGATGCTGGTCTCGGGCCCGATCGATCGCCAGTGGGCCGCCAGATGCCGGACTCCGCTCCACCTTGTGGAGGATGGGGCAGGGGTGAGGGGGTGCGAAGCTTTTCTTAACTGATTGTGTGTGGGAATGGGTGTTCAAGCAGCTTCAAACCCAATTTGATCTATTGTGCGCCCTACGCCTAATGGTAACGGTGGTAGTGATTTAGGTGCTCGAACTCCCTCCCCTCCCCCAAAAAAAAAAACATATACGAAAAGCTGCCATGTGCAAGATTATATCATCACAGCCTCACATAACCACAATGTTGCTATTCAGAGCAGACTTCTATCCATGATGCAGATCGACTCACCTATATTTCTGTCGGCATGATCCTTTGCCGTTTTCAAAATTTGCCCGGCAAGAGGATCACTATCAGTACAATGAGGGTGACACAATTGGACATGATCGCCTATTGGCGTATCACCTGTCTATTGTTGAAGCTATGTAAATGCTCATTGAACCCTAGTCGTACAGGTCGCTTACCATCTTAGCTTGCTAGGTTGTTTTTCGAATTATTATTTGATCGCCAAGCAAGCTTGACAGCGAATTTGGGCTTCTTCAAGTCCTGACGTCCTCATCGTCACTTAATTGATGTGCGCCGGGACTCAGTGACGTCATCAGCACACAACACAGCACGGGCTGTCGACGCCAGCTGTTCAGCCGCCCCCGCTGTCTTCGCCGGCGACACAGCACGACGGTTCCCAGCCACAGCAGCCGGCGTGTCACCCGACACCGCACTGTCATTGTGTCCGACATGGCAGCCGCATGATGTCACATGGCAGCCGCATGTTGTCACATGGCAGCCGCATGCTGTCACATGGCAGCCGCATGCTGTCACATGGCAGCCACATGTTGTCACATGGCAGCCACATGCTGTCACATGGCAGCCGCATGCTGTCACATGGCAGCCGCATGCTGTCACATGGCAGCCGCATGCTGTCACATGGCAGCCGCATGTTGTCACATAGCAGCGTCGCCCTGCTGGGCACTGCTGCGTCCACTCCGGGAGGAGCGGCCGAGACGACGGTACTGTGGCTTCGGCTCCTGGCGTCACACCGCCTTCCAAGCCGACAGAGGAGTGCGATGGCGTGGTGGCCTGCAGAGCTGTGCGGTGATACCGGACGTGCTTGACATGCACCCTGCTGTCGGACATGGTAGTGGCACTGGGCCCCAGCGTAACGCCGTTGCGGAACCTGGCATCGCAGTGTTGGTCTCCGACGTGGTAGTATGACTGTGTCAGACATTCATGTGTGACTGCGTCCGAAGCAGTACTGCAGCGGTGTTTGACATGGCATGGAGTCACGGTGGACATACCAGTGCCGCGGCACCCGACATGGCAACATCACAGTGTCCATGACATGGCATGGAGTCACGGTGGACATACCAGTGCCGCGGCACCCGACATGACAACATCACAGTGTCCATGACATGGCATGGAGTCACGGTGGACATACCAGTGCCGCGGCACCCAACATGACAACATCACACTGTCCATGGCACTGTGACATGGCATGGAGTCACGGTGGACATACCAGTGCCGCGGCACCCGACATGACAACATCACACTGTCCATGGCACTGTGACATGGCATGGAGTCACGGTGGACATACCAGTGCCGCGGCACCCGACATGACAACATCACACTGTCCATGGCACTGTGACATGGCATGGAGTCACGGTGGACATACCAGTGCCGCGGCACCCGACATGACAACATCACACTGTCCATGGCACTGTGACATGGCATGGAGTCACGGTGGACATACCAGTGCCGCGGCACCCGACATGACAACATCACACTGTCCATGACAGTATCACATTGGTGACATGGCATGGAGTCACGGTGGACATACCAGTGCCGCGGCACCCGACATGACAACATCACACTGTCCATGACAGTATCACATTGGTGACATGGCATGGAGTCACGGTGGACATACCAGTGCCGCGGCACCCGACATGACAACATCACAGTGTCCATGACAGTATCACATTGGTGACATGGCGACATGACAACATCACAGTGTCCATGACATTATCACATTGGTGACATGGCGACATGACAACATCACAGTGTCCATGACAGTATGACATTGGTGACATGACGATATGACAACATCACAGTGTCCATGACAGTATCACATTGGTGACATGACATGACAACATCACAGTGTCCATGACAGTATCACATTGGTGACATGGCGACATGACAACATCACAGTGTCCATGACAGTATGACATTGGTGACATGACGATATGACAACATCACAGTGTCCATGACAGTATCACATTGGTGACATGACATGACAACATCACAGTGTCCATGACAGTATCACATTGGTGACATGGCGACATGACAACATCACAGTGTCCATGACAGTATCACATTGGTGACATGACGTGACAACATCACAGTGTCCATGACAGTATCACATTGGTGACATGGCGACATGACAACATCACAGTGTCCATGACAGTATCACATTGGTGACATGACGACATGACAACATCACAGTGTCCATGACAGTATCACATTGGTGACATGGCGACATGACAACATCACAGTGTCCATGACAGTATCACATTGGTGACATGACATGACAACATCACAGTGTCCATGACAGTATCACATTGGTGACATGACATGACAACATCACAGTGTCCATGACAGTATCACATTGGTGACATGACGACATGACAACATCACAGTGTCCATGACAGTATCACATTGGTGACATGACGACATGACAACATCACAGTGTCCATGACAGTATCACATTGGTGACATGACGACATGACAACATCACAGTGTCCATGACAGTATCACATTGGTGACATGACGACATGACAACATCACAGTGTCCATGACAGTATCACATTGGTGACATGACAACATCACAGTGTCCATGACAGTATACATTGGTAAGGCTGACATGACAACATCACAGTGTCCATGACAGTATCACATTGGTGACATTGCGACATGACAACATCACAGTGTCCATGACAGTATCACATTGGTGACATGACATGACAACATCACACTGTCCATGACAGTATCACATTGGTGACATGACATGACAACATCACAGTGTCCATGACAGTATCACATTGGTGGCATGACATGACAACATCACACTGTCCATGACAGTATCACATTGGTGACATGACGATATGACAACATCACAGTGTCCATGACAGTATCACATTGGTGACATGACATGACAACATCACAGTGTCCATTCATGACAGTATCACATTGGTGACATGACATGACAACATCACACTGTCCATGACAGTATCACATTGGTGACATGACGATATGACAACATCACAGTGTCCATGACAGTATCACATTGGTGACATGACGACATGACAACATCACAGTGTCCATGACAGTATCACATTGGTGACATGACATGACAACATCACAGTGTCCATGACAGTATCACATTGGTGACATGACATGACAACATCACACTGTCCATGACAGTATCACATTGGTGACATGACGATATGACAACATCACAGTGTCCATGACAGTATCACATTGGTGACATGACGACATGACAACATCACAGTGTCCATGACAGTATCACATTGGTGACATGACGACATGACAACATCACAGTGTCCATGACAGTATCACATTGGTGACATGACATGACAACATCACACTGTCCATGACAGTATCACATTGGTGACATGACGATATGACAACATCACAGTGTCCATGACAGTATCACATTGGTGACATGACGACATGACAACATCACAGTGTCCATGACAGTATCACATTGGTGACATGACGACATGACAACATCACAGTGTCCATGACAGTATCACATTGGTGACATGACGATATGACAACATCACACTGTTCATGACAGTATCACATTGGTGACATGACATGACAACATCACAGTGTCCATGACAGTATCACATTGGTGACATGACATGACAACATCACACTGTCCATGACAGTATCACATTGGTGACATGACGATATGACAACATCACAGTGTCCATGACAGTATCACATTGGTGACATGACGACATGACAACATCACAGTGTCCATGACAGTATCACATTGGTGACATGACGACATGACAACATCACAGTGTCCATGACAGTATCACATTGGTGACATGACATGACAACATCACAGTGTCCATGACAGTATCACATTGGTGACATGACGACATGACAACATCACAGTGTCCATGACAGTATCACATTGGTGACATGACGACATGACAACATCACAGTGTCCATGACAGTATCACATTGGTGACATGGCGACATGACAACATCACAGTGTCCATGACAGTATCACATTGGTGACATGACGACATGACAACATCACAGTGTCCATGACAGTATCACATTGGTGACATGGCGACATGACAACATCACAGTGTCCATGACAGTATCACATTGGTGACATGACGACATGACAACATCACAGTGTCCATGACAGTATCACATTGGTGACATGGCGACATGACAACATCACAGTGTCCATGACAGTATCACATTGGTGACATGAGCGACATGACAACATCACAGTGTCCATGACAGTATCACATTGGTGACATGGCGACATGACAACATCACAGTGTCCATGACAGTATCACATTGGTGACATGACGATATGACAACATCACAGTGTCCATGACAGTATCACATTGGTAACATGACGACATGACAACATCACAGTGTCCATGACAGTATCACATTGGTGACATGACGACATGACAACATCACAGTGTCCATGACAGTATCACATTGGTGACATGACGATATGACAACATCACAGTGTCCATGACAGTATCACATTGGTGACATGACGACATGACAACATCACAGTGTCCATGACAGTATCACATTGGTGACATGACGACATGACAACATCACAGTGTCCATGACAGTATCACATTGGTGACATGACGACATGACAACATCACAGTGTCCATGACAGTATCACATTGGTGACATGACGACATGACAACATCACAGTGTCCATGACAGTATCACATTGGTGACATGACGACATGACAACATCACAGTGTCCATGACAGTATCACATTGGTGACATGACGACATGACAACATCACAGTGTCCATGACAGTATCACATTGGTGACATGACGATATGACAACATCACAGTGTCCATGACAGTATCACATTGGTGACATGACGATATGACAACATCACAGTGTCCATGACAGTATCACATTGGTGACATGACGATATGACAACATCACAGTTCTGACATATACATTGGTAGTGTCCATGACGACATGACAACATCACAGTGTCCATGACAGTATCACATTGGTGACATGACGACATGACAACATCACAGTGTCCATGACAGTATCACATTGGTGACATGACGATATGACAACATCACAGTGTCCATGACAGTATCACATTGGTGACATGACGACATGACAACATCACAGTGTCCATGACAGTATCACATTGGTGACATGACGACATGACAACATCACAGTGTCCATGACAGTATCACATTGGTGACATGACGACATGACAACATCACAGTGTCCATGACAGTATCACATTGGTGACATGACGACATGACAACATCACAGTGTCCATGACAGTATCACATTGGTGACATGACGACATGACAACATCACAGTGTCCATGACAGTATCACATTGGTGACATGGCGACATGACAACATCACACTGTCCATGACATTATCACATTGGTGACATGACGACACGACAACATCACAGTGTCCATGACAGTATTACATTGGTGAGACATGACAACATCACAGTGTCCATGACAGTATCACATTGGTGACATGACGACATGACAACATCACAGTGTCCATGACAGTATCACATTGGTGACATGACGACATGACAACATCACAGTGTCCATGACAGTATCACATTGGTGACATGACGACATGACAACATCACAGTGTCCATGACAGTATCACATTGGTGACATGACGTGACATGACAACATCACAGTGTCCATGACAGTATCACATTGGTGACATGGCGACATGACAACATCACAGTGTCCATGACAGTATCACATTGGTGACATGACGACATGACAACATCACAGTGTCCATGACAGTATCACATTGGTGAGTGCATGACTTGACATGACGACATGACAACATCACAGTGTCCATGACAGTATCACATTGGGGCCGGATGACAACATCACAGTGTCCATGACAGTATCACATTGGTGACATGACGACATGACAACATCACAGTGTCCATGACAGTATCACATTGGTGACATGACGACATGACAACATCACAGTGTCCATGACAGTATCACATTGGTGACATGACGATATGACACCATCACAGTGTCCATGACAGTATCACATTGGTGACGTGGCGACATGACAACATCACAGTGTCCATGACAGTATCACATTGGTGACATGACGACATGACAACATCACAGTGTCCATGACAGTATCACATTGGTGACATGACGATATGACACCATCACAGTGTCCATGACAGTATCACATTGGTGCCATGACGACATGACACCATCACAGTGTCCATGACAGTATCACATTGGTGACGTGGCGACATGACAGCATCACAGTGTCCGACATGGCAGCATCACGGTACCCGACAGGCAGTATCACGGTACCCGACAGGCAGCATCACGGTACCCGACAGGCAGTATCACGGTACCCGACAGGCAGTATCACGGTACCCGACAGGCAGCATCACAGTACCCGACAGGTAGCATCACGGTACCCGACAGGCAGTATCACGGCCCCCGACAGGCAGTATCACGGTACCCGACAGGCAGCATCACGGTACCCGACAGGCAGCATCACGGTACCCGACAGGCAGCATCACGGTACCCGACAGGCGGTATCACGGTACCCGACAGGCAGTATCACGGTACCCGACAGGCAGTATCACGGTACCCGACAGGCAGTATCACGGTACCCGACAGGCGGTATCACGGTACACGACAGGCAGCATCACGGTACCCGACAGGCAGCATCACGGTACCCGACAGGCAGTATCACGGTACCCGACAGGCAGCATCACGGTACCCGACAGGCAGTATCACGGTACCCGACAGGCAGTATCACGGTCCCCGACATGGTAGTGTCACGGCACACGACATGACAACATCACTGTATCCGACATGCCAGCATCACAGTGCCCGACCTGCGTGCGTCTCGGTGTCCATGTGGTGCCATGTGATGGCACTGCTGCGGTGCCAACACGACCGGGTGGTGCTCGAGTGTCTGACACCAACGCCAACTCGGCAGGATGATCGACCCGAGCTCGTCAGAGGAGGAGGACGAGGAGGAGCAGGAGACGCCGCGGGCACCGCCCACCGTCCCTACGCTGGAGGTCACGCCCAACACCAACTCGCTGACACGCTCTGTCAGGTCAGTATAGTCAGCGATCAGTCAGGTCAGTATAGTCCACCCTTCAGTCCATACTATTCACTCTTCCATCAATATTGTCTGCCCCTCAGTAAGTACTGGGGTGGTGTCACGTGGGCATTTCAGCACAGGTCGAAAATGGAGATCACCAAAGCCACTGCTACCGTTAATTCGTGAGATATGGGAAAAAGCTGATTCATGCGAGTCGAAGGTTCGAAAATTATATCTATCGGCATGGGACGATTGTCCCCTCAAAATACTACTCAGTGGTAGATCGTCAGAGGAGAAAAGTCACATTTTTGTGAAACTATTTAGTCATAAATTATTATTCTTGTACTATATATTATGAAATGTTCAAGAAAATTATTTCTTGGAAAATTTCCACATCGTTTCCTATTTTAATTGAAATATGGCACATTCTGACGCGATCGGCGTGTGACTGTTGAGCTCTTGTGGTGGTTATTCTGGTGCGTGGTTGTTGAGGTCTCGTGGTGGTTATTCTGCCGCGTGGTTACTGGGCTCTTCAGCCATTCTCCAACCCTGGCTGTTTATACTTCCGTGTTGGCACGCGATCTTACATGCGACTGAACATGCACTAAGCGTATGCGTAGACAACGTACTATGTATGTATCGTATGAATATACTGAGCAAATGTTGGTACATACTTGCATGTAACTGAAGTTTATTTTCAAAATGATCAGCAGACCAATTCTCACCATTCAGCAATTGAGATATCACCTAACTAGTGCTCGTGGTTGCAAGGCAACGACACAATTCCATAAATAAGCATGACATTAACGAAATATGTGTACATTTTCATCATTGTGATTTATGTTTGTACCACGAATTTCAAACATCTAGACGATGCCTCATTTTATACCCACTAACATACTATATGGCTCTGAAAAAAGCACAGATATGTCGTCCCATGTTGTCAGATGGAGCTTTCGTGCTTATAACTCATTTGAATTTGGTGGAATCCGAATCAATCAGGAATCTGGTGAAGCGCGTATTGATATATGAAAACAGGAACAGCAATGCAACGTCGATGGTTTGTAGGTGCTTAGTAATCCCGAACACTAATGGAGTTTTACAAAATAGTAGGAAAATTTCAGGTGGAGCTTTTGCTTGGCCTGGTGGTTTCTAGGTGGTGCTCTTCCACGCATCCCCATTGGAAATGCTAATGCATAGCCCCATAGCAAGATAACTAATGTTATGTTTATACAAGCTCAGCCACTCTTATGTGGTGCGTAAGCACCACCTGTTAATCTTGAAAGTCCATCCATGGTTCTGAGTGATGTCCATGCACAACAAAAAGATAATCATGATGATACATTAGGGATTTTGGTGGATTTGAACAATTATTTAATATTTGGAGTCACCTCTTTCACCTGACCTTGCACCGTATCTATGCATCAATCCGAACGGCTCTAGCGTCATTCTTCTCGGAAGGTCCCAAAAATTGGTCATGCCAAGCTGGTCCCGTTGATATTCATACGTACTTTTTCTTTCCCAATATTGGAATATTTCCGGACGTTTGGATTCCGTGGGTTAGTGGTCGGAAGTTACTGGGTATTGTGTTCCCAAACTGGTCTCTAAATCTGCCCTTGACAAGAAGGGAAAGTGGTGTGGGTGGTGGGGACCTCCAGTTGCTGGGGCGTAGCGCGTTGCTATACTTTTGCAAAGTTCTGGAAATTGTTTGAAGGTAAAAAAATGACTACGTTCGTGACGTTTTAACCAAGTGGCCGGAATCTGAGGAACTGTTTTTTTTTTTTTTTTAATGTCGATTGACAGCGAAGTAGTCGGACTTCCTCAACCCTGACTGTTAGCAGCGCTGGACCTGGAATCTGGGGAGTTATCCACCCATGTAGGGTACAAAAGTGTTCTGATAGCGATAACATTTGCTGCGGACACGGGCACTACGAGATATTGTACACTACAGGATACAAGAACAGAAACCCGAATGTTCTGGGAAGTAAGAGACCAGGAGCGAAGCTTCTTGAAAATGACTAGAGGAAGGGAAAATGTGTTTGATGCCATTATCTCTCTGTCTCTCTCTATGTGCATAGATATGCATATAGGCATGCACAACTATATATGCATATATCATGTGCATGTGTATGTAATCACGCGTATGCGTATTTTCCATAGCCATTTACACATATGCGAACGCGTAGGAAATACTTTTAGTCGAAATATGCATATGCATACTTTCCGATTACTTTCTTTGCATGCCCATCATCTGACATGAATTGATAAAACTCGCCATACCACTTGGTCACTGCCTCCATGCTCTCGATCCCTATCGTTCTTCTGAACGCAAACGCTTCGTGAAAGCGGATATTTTTCGCTCCCGGTTAGCATTACCTATTCCCCGATCAACAGAATCCACTATGCGGCAAGGAATATCTTCTGTCCAGTAAGTAGACAAAGACAAAGAGAAAGACGTATATTCCGGCCATCCACAATAGACTCGTGGCTATTACATTATATTGTCGAGTTTTGTAGCATATATGCCTTCGAATATTGTCGCATTCACCTTCCAGTTAGTGCCACACACTCTCCGAGCAGTTATGTCGACGCCGCGGTCAGAGCCATCGATGGGTGTTCCCGATGTTTGGACTTGACAATGGATCACGTGGTATCACAGGAACACCATCGTTACGCATCATGGCAATCGTTCGGCTTCGCAGTGGTAAGCCTAAGCTGCAACTGACATCCAGTGGCTGACCGCCAATTGTAATGTGCTGTGTTTTTAATGTGAACATATGGTCTATCGATTGCCTCTTCCTTGCAGCATCAAAACCACCGCCCGTTCACTCCAACATTAAAACCGTCAATTAGGCTTTCCGTCGGCGTGGAGGCAACGTTGTTCTTCTAGCGCCAATTTCCCAGAATAACAAATAATGCATCGCAAATAGCTGATCAGACCGGGCGGTCACCAGGTTCTGTGATTTCCTTCGGCAACAACAACGCCAGAGGCCATCAGCGCGAGCGACATCGCCATTTGTCGCCAGATTTCCCGGCAGCTTAGTCGACGCTGGCTGCTGGGACAGAGTGAGAGCGCGCGAGTTAGTTGGTTAGTTATTTGGGCTTTAAGGCGCCTCGACTGCGGTGGTCATGATGCGAGAGAGAGAGAGAGAGAGAGAGAGAGAGAGAGAGAGAGAGAGAGAGAGAGAGAGAGAGAGAGAGAGAGAGAGAGAGAGAGAGAGAGAGAGAGAGAGAGAGAGAGAGAGAGAGAGAGAGAGAGAGAGAGAGAGAGAGAGAGAGAGAGAGAGAGAGAGAGAGAGAGAGAGAGAGGGAGAGAGAGAGAGAGAGAGGCAGGGAGAGGAATATATATATATGCATTTTCTGCCCGGATAAAGCCTTCTGGGTCGGTCGGTGGTAATGAGGAGCGTCTGGACTGGTCGACTGTTATGAGGCATGCCCTCGGGGGTGACCAGCGGTACTGAGAAATGACGTCTGGGCAGACCGGCAGTGCTGAGTCATCGTCTGGGTCAGTCGACAGCGCTGAGGAACCTTTGGGCGGTCCGGTCGGCCAACTGTAGCGAGGCATACCCTCCGGGCCGGCTTTGCCAGGCCGAATTGTGTTTGGGTCGCCCAGTCTCAGTCACACAGATTCATCTGCTGTAGACGAAGTGGCCGTGTAAGCTGAGTCGTCTGATTTCCACCAATCAGAAGACTGACCACGCGTCATGGCCACTCACTCTGCTTACCACACACTACCAATGCATCGACTCTATACGGTATAGCGGAGGCGCCACATCGGGTCACAGGCATGGAGTATTCAGTGCTATCAGGTTTCATATTGCCAGAGCCTGCTGATTACTCCGGCGTGCCAGTTTTGGCCAGACTGACTGCTGGTTATTGCAGTTTATTTTTGATTTTCGTGGGGTGACACCCGTCGCTCTTTTCGCATTTAGTTTCCCAGTGGGGTGACACCCGTCGCCCCACCTGGTTTTTCGTCGCCGTATTTCCATTCCCTTTGTTCTGCGTGTTTAATTAGATTTCGTTCGGTAAGGTTTTTTTCCCCGTGATGGGGAAAAGAGGAAAAGGGATAATGACTCTAGCTCGCCACAGGACTCTGAATCAGAATTTCCTCCTCTGACCACACCCGACGATCATCGCACGAACACGGACATGGCCTCTGATGTTCCCTCACTGAATACGACCGTTGATGAACCACGCCGGATGATTCCACTCGATGACGCCATGGAAGCCCTTTGCGCCTCGCCGAACCCTGCTCATTCCAAGATCACGAACCGTCTCGCAATCCAGATCATACTATTACGCTCCACGCCGCTGACCCACGCCGGAACCAGACCACGCCATCCCAACCTGAACCCATCGAACCCTACCTCGATAGTGCTAGCTCCTCCATAGTAGTCAAGCCTGTCGAGGAATCCGTTTCCTTCCGCCGTATTAACGTTTTCTGGCCGACCAAGCAACTCCTCTCCATCGGCTCCTCAACAAATCCTGACATCGAAGCCCCTGCCAACGGAACCCTTGTCATCAAAACCCAAACCCAAGCCCAGACCAAAGCCCTCCTTCGTACCACCACATTTTGTGGTAAATGCGTCACCATTTCACTCCACTCCAACCGCAACTCCACCAAGGGCACCATCTTCGCGCCGGAGCTCCGCTTCATGTCCGAAGCGGATATCCAGACGGAGCTCAGGCCGGAGGGGGTGACCCACGTACACCGCATTACCTCACTTAAAGACGGCCAGAAACGCGATACAAGCCTCCTTGTCCTTACCTTCCCCTCTACAACTCTTCCCAAGACCCTCCTCGCCGGCTACATCCGATACCAAGTCCGCGTTTGTATTCCAAATCCTCTCCGCTGTTTTAATTGCCAGCGCTTCGGCCATGGCAGTAAATATTGTCGCCAATCAGCCCGCTGCCCCAAGTGCGGAGAACCACCCCATCCTGATTCCACCTGCTCCAAGCCTGCCCACTGCCTGAGCTGTAGCACATCCGATCACCTCACCACTTCCAATCAATGTCCAGTTTGGCGCAAGGAGAAGGAGGTGTGCGCCGTCAAGGCCACGACCGGGGTGTCCTACCCCCAGGCCCGGAGATCTGTGGAGGCCACCTCTCCACCAATATGTACGCACAGGCGACCAGCACTGCTCCACCCACCCATCTCGTCAACACCACTTCTACTTCCATGTAGACTGACATCCTTCCCGGCTTCCCGGTATCCCCACTAAAAAAAAACTCACACCACTTACCACACCGACACAAAACACCTTGACTGCCAACACACAGACCACTCCGGCTTCCAACAAGCAGACCACTACAGGCAGAAGGGACAGGCCTCGCAGTCATTCGGCTGCGGGAGCAAATTCTCGCTCCCCGTCAGCGGGCCGCCGATCGAGCCCGGCGCCCACGTGACACGACCAACTCCAAGCCGGCGGGCATCCCCCGCGGCAGTAGCCGGCCGCCGTGACCTCGCCAAGGTCACCGGTCGGCCGGACGGCTCTGGCGGGTTCACCGCCGTCGTCCGCACCCAGCCCACGTGTCCGCCGGAGCTACACTCCTGGCTCCGGCATGCACCAAAAGGTGCTGACAAACATTAATACTTTTTCTCCCAATGTCTACACTTTTACAATGGAATTGCCATAGTTTATTATCCAAATGGGCCGAAATGAAAACTGTTTCAGTATTCTCACACCTATTCTCATAGTACTCCAAGAAACCTAATGATACCTAATGATTTTACCTAATGATACATACAACTTTAACCTTTTCAATTATTCACTGTATCGTCACGACGAGGTTCGTGGATCACATCGAAGTGGCGGTACAGCACTTTACATAAACAATGATTTCACACATACACAAATTACACTTAATACACAATTACAAGCCGTAGCTTGTACATTACGTTTACATGGTAGAAATATAGATGTGTGTTCCATTTATATTCCACCACACACCGAGAACAATTTTACCACAATTTTAGACCACATAATTTAGTAATACTTAACATCGGAGAACCAACCTTTTTTCACCTTGGACATAATACAGCAACAGCCATTAATTTATATATTTGTTCTCCCACCCTGGCAAACGACTTTGATTGGACCATAGAAACCGACATCCACGACAGCGACCACTACCCCATCAAATTAACACTCACTTTTTTCAACGGCGACTGACACCACACCCAGTTTTATTCCCCACTGGAAAATTTCAAAAGCCTATTCGAAAAAATATCAGGAACGTTTTTATATGCAATACAACCCCAACATTTCTCCCATCGAAAACATCAACTCAATTACAAATACACTTTTCGAGGCAGCTTCCACGACTATTCCACTTACAAAACCATTCACAAAAAGGAAACCAATACCTTGGTGGTGTCAAAGAAATTCAAAAGCCATTGCGATAAGAAAAAGAGCATTTAGAAATTATTTACGACATCCGATCAAGGAAATTTATAGATCCGTAACCGCGAACGTGCGAGGACCCGCCGCATCATTCGCGATGCCAAACGCCGTTCATGGGCCATATATTTACAGCAGCTGACTTTTCAAACACCTTTGAGTAAAATATGACAATTAATCCGACGTTTGTCCGGACGCTCCCCATTTAAATCTCTTTCGGCCCTCAAAATCCACAATCTCACCATTACAGACCCACAAACCATAGTAAATACCATAGCTGATACCATAGCTCATAATAGCTCCGATGTGAACTACCGACCTAATTTCCTACCAAATGCGCAACACACTTTTCACATCAATCTCGAACTCTTCCAATCCGACAATACCGAGGACTACAATGCTTCTTTTCAACTTTTCGAACTGCAGAATGCCATTTCCTCCGCCGATAACACTTCAGTAGGGCCTGACATATTACATTATTCCTTCTTTCGACATTTATCTGACCACACCAAACAATGCATCTTAGACACATTTAATTCATTATGGGCAAATCACATCTTTCCTGAAACATGGAAAAAAAACTATCATCATTCCCATTCCAAAACCCGGCAAAGATCACAGTAACCTCAATAATTTTCGGCTAATTGCTCTTACCAGTTGCTTGGGGAAACTACTTGAAATAATGATTAGTAAAAGACTGACCTGGCACCTGGACACAAATTCTCTTTTATCTCCATTCCAATGTGGTTTTCGTCACGGACGCAGCCCAGTCGACCATATCATTATATTAGAGACAGACATCCGACTTAGTTACAAAAAACACGAACACACTATGGCAGTATTTTTGGACATTAGCAAAGCTTATGATATGGTCTACAAACCCGCATTACTTTTCAAAATTCATCAACTCGGTTTCAAAGGACACTTAGCTCATTAATTAATAGGTTTTCTATCTGGTAGTCGCTCTTTCCACCTCAGATGTCGATCATCAACCTCCACTCAGCATGTTATGAAGAACGGACTGCCACAGGGGAGCTGCATATCACCAGTTTTATTTAACATCGTCATTAATGACCTTTTCGCTGACATGCCTGCAAATGTATAATTTTCTCTTTTCGCGGACGATAGTGCAATTTTGTGCTCGGACAAAAACTACGAAAATTGTTTGATTCGGCTTCAAAACGCCCTTGACAAAATACATCAATGGTCCATCAAGTACGTTTTCAATTTTTCGGCCCCCAAATCTGCAACCATGATTTTTAGCAAATGTACTCCCTGCCCAAACACAGCTTCACCTTGGACAAAATGACATGCCTTTTGTACATTCATTTAAATTTTTGGGTGTAATCTTTGATCGCAGACTTTTCATACATCAACACATGAAACACATCCAGAACAAATGCTTTCGCCAACGAAATTTATTTCGCTGCATTACTTCCACCCCGTTAGGAGCCGATCATCATACTCTTTTACAACTATATAAATCCTTAGTACTCCCCATCGTTGAATATGGCTCAGAAGTTTATGCTGGTGCCAGCCCATCCTCCTTACACATTTTAGACACCATTCAAAATATATTTATCCGTATCGCACTTGGTGCAATGACCACTTCATCATCTCATCATCATTCATCTCATCATCTCATCTCATCATCCCTTTAGAAGCCGAATCGGGAATTCCTCCTTTAGCTCTCCGCCGAACGCAACACAAACTTAGATACGCCTCCAAAATTCAGTTTCATGCAAGCCACCCGACACACACGTCATTGCAAATTCTCCCAAATTTACATCATCATTATTTATGTCCAGCCGAAAAGCGAACTGGACTCACTATAGCTTCTCGGGTCAAAACATTTTCTGAACAACTTCACTTCACTATTCCACCCATTACTTCTCTTTCTCCACCAACTACACCACCGTGGCAGATGGCCGAAAGACACATTTTATATCTCACCACCACTCCAAAAAAACATCTTTGTCCAGAATATACCAAACAAAAATTTCACCAATTTCGGGCTCGTTATCACCATGTTCCTTTTAATTTTACTGACGGTTCCAAAAACGCTAACCTTACAGGAAATGCAATAGTTTCGGGAGCGTACAAAAGCAACATCGATTACCAGACCGAACACCAATTTTTATCGCTGAATTACATGCCATCCTCATTGCCCTTCGTTATATTCGTAATCGTTTCCTTTGTCACCCCATGCGCAACGTCGTTGTTTGTTCTGACCCAAAATCTGTTGTTCAATCACTTTCTTCACTTTCCTTTTCACACCATTGCCATATTTCCATCTATGACACACTTCAAACACTTTACATGATGGGCGTGAGGGTCCGTTTCCTGTGCATGCCTAGCCACTGCGGCATCCCAGGACACGAAAAAGCTGACAAATTAGCAAAAGAATCATTACAACTTCCAAACATTAAAGAAATTCCACCACATTTTGACGCCATTAAATCATCAATACAGCAGAGAATTCGACATTTTTATACACAAAACTGGACACAAAACTCAAACCATACACAGTTACGACTTATCAAACTTACTGTTGAGCCATGGGCATCATCTTAAAAAAAAAACGACACGAAGAAAAACGCTCCTCTGTCCCCGTTTGGCTGTCCGGCGAATGAGGAGCTAACATTTGTCCTTCCTCCTCTTCCCCCGTTTGGTGCTCAGGCGACTGAAAAGCTGTTTTATTGCCTCCTTCACTTTCCCCCGTTTGGTTTTCCGGAGATTGTGCCCGAACCACTGTTACTGTCAAACTACAGCTCCAATATCTTCAAGTGAAATTAAATAGTGCTCTGCTATGTAAGCTCAGGCTCTAGGTCACACTAGGCTATGCCATAATAGCGCCATTAGTACAACTGTGTGTAGTGGATTTCCTTGGCGTCGATGTCGATACGCTGCTACTTAATGTGATGCAAGCGACATAACACATGCATTTTGGGTGCAAAATGTCGCACAATGTTTCGTCCGTTTAGTTCGCCTCATCCGTGTCAATATTCAAGGTTACATGTCGTCACATTTTGTCGGATGTGACATGGGCGTTGGAGCGCTTGAGACAGTGGGAAAGGGGGCAGGTTCACAGGGGGAAATGACCGGAACAAAAGTTGCTGATTGGGCGGCAAAGGATGCACTCTCCGAAAATGAAAATATGTCCAGCGAACTAATCTGCAATTTCTAGTCGTTTGGGAATACAGGCCGTGCTGCTCCTTCGGCACCTCCATTACCAAGCAAAACGTGGAGATTTTGAAGTAAGATTGTAAAAGTGTAAGTCTGTATGTTTTACCGAAAAAGAAAGTGGTGTTGCGTCACTCGAAATTTCCTTGATTCGGGAAAAGAAGTTTCCGACAAATTGGCTATTTCTTTTCCTTCGTGATAAATGCTAGGAAAATTGAGGCCAGTTACCAATGTCGCGCCCACCATTACCAAAAGTGGTGGCAGGCCACTTCTGGTCCCCTTTGCAGGTTAGGCAGGTCCTCTTGGTCCATTGTAACCATAATGTTTGCTCGTAAGATTGGCTGTATTGAGATTTTAACCCGCCATTAACTGAGATCTTGTCCGAACACCATTGGCTGGGGAGGTGGTGGGGAGCATAATGCCCCCTATATATCTCAACAACCAATGGATGGATCAAGCTGATTCAAACAGTGGTCGATAGTCGTGTACCAGGAACCCTCCGGGGTACAGCAATGTTGACTTGGGAACATGGACGACGTCACAGGTTAGGTCAAGGTGAAAAATATATTTTGTTTCGAAAATTACACATTTGTAGAGAAATTGTTCCCTGTCCCTACTTGGTATTTCGATTTATTTCAGGGGCAAAACTTCTTTTTGGCTACGTGAATAGTCTATTCAGGACCTCAACGTTTGCGATATTAAAGACCCCGGGAGTATTAATTCAATAGCTCTAAGCCTTCATCTCAGAGCTCTGATTCAATCATCTTGACAGGCACCACAAATCCAGCACTTTTATATTGTGCATTTGATTAGCGATTAAATGGCGATAGTCATCCAAGTTTCAATAGTGGAGCGTGACGGACGATTCATTACAATAGCCTCATTTGGCACAGACAGCTTCAACTGCTTCACAGACGATTCAAACGGCTATCCCACATCTTCATACCTCTCGACAGTCACATCTTCATACAACATCTCAGTCTCTCATCTCAAGTTCCAAGTTCTAATATTCCAAGAGGCAGCAGTTACAACAGATACTTCAGCTTACATACTGACCGGTCTTCATACGTGCTATAATTATCATATCAAAAGACTACATGTCAGCAGTCATACAGCGATTTTCAGTCAGTCTCACGTACCTCAGTACCGTAGTGTGGGGCCGGCGGCTGGCCGGCGGCGGCCAGCCGCCCGCCTTCGGCGACCGCTCGGTCGCGCGTCTCTGTGGCAAGTGAGTGCATCTCTCTATCTCGCGCGCCAGTTCACCTCGGGGCCATCGCCCTTGGCTCCAAGCCAGGGCACGTGTTCCGGTCACGCGACTTCGGAACAATACCGTTCTCAATACACCCTACACCAGCTCGGCGGGTCGCGCTATCCTATCTCAGAGACAGACTACGTCAGCTCAGATTCGCTCTGAATCTCAGTCCCTCTGTGGGAATCACTGCTGACTCTGCGTCGTGGCAGCCTCGCGCCGGTCCGGCGTCGGACACCAGAGCTGCTGCCTCAGCACATACCTTCAACAATACCGACTCGGCGGCTCCGCGCTGTACACAGACAGCCGGCAGATCGGGGCGTTGCAGCCCAATTGACACTTCACATGTCGTAGACACATGAACATTCATCTAGCAGTCATCCAATATTCCACTACATTCCTAAATCATGCACACATATATAGACTAGACACACGTGCATCATACATACATGTCCTACACCTGAAAACACAGACATTGGCCACGGGGTAAAACATCTGTCATACCTCTGTCATTTCTCCATACATACACTGCACTCGAGACACGCCTAACACATTGTCACAGTGACAGGGTCTGTCACATCACAATTATTATATACATTATATAATTATACACAATTATACTACGGTCATCTCACTGTCATGACATCTCAGCTATGCTCACTGCACTCGCACCTGCCCATAGGGTTCCCATAGTATAATTACTGACACACATCACCCAAGACAACCACATTCACATCACTGGCATTCACACTGATTTACATCACCCCAGACATTTCATCAACTGTCAGACAGCGGCCGGGCATCGAGGTCACACGGCGGTGGTAGGGTGTCGGCCGGAAAGGGGAGGGGAACAGGGTAAGGTCCACTGTTTGGCCTCGACTGCAGCGGTGGCTTGCCTACGTGAGCAGCCAGACAGGTTGGCGCCGGGTACCTGCTGGAACCCGTCACGACAGGCGAACTGTGGGGAGGGGGGCTAACTTTCTGAAATCAAGTGTCTCGAAAACCAACTCTGTTACACCTTCCTGCCAACATATCTTGACATCCAATCAACAGATTCCTCCGAATTAGACGGCAATCGATCGGGCTGGATCTTGCAAGTCTCTTGAATGCAGGATGTTGCCTTTTGGGGTCATAGTTCACGCCATGGTGAGGCCAAGTAAGATTTGAAATTTGACAAAGTCACGCATTCTAACCAATTTATCTAGTCGCACGATGCAGAATGTGCTTTGAAGGGAAATATTATATGAATACTAGTTCAAATAAATAATCATAAGGTTCCAAAGACATTTCATTTATATTTTCACCCATGATGACCTTGGTGGCAGCTGAATGGTACCTTAGCTAAGCGTTCGTTTTTGTTGGCAAATGGGCTCCATACTACTGGTTTCCATAAAGTACCATATTCGATAAATTTACATCGGTACCTAGATTTGGCCAACATCTATTTGTCATCAAATGACTTGGAGAACGTCGCGTCACACGTGTTTGTGCCCTTTACCTTGCGTCACATCGTAGTGATGCTTTATTTTCATTTGTGACAGGTAATAACCAAGCACAGTCGGATTGGCCACGATTCCTATCCAGAGTTTTAGTGAAATTCGGACATTTTTGATGTCTTTGGATGAGGTCAGGGGTGGTCTACACTAGTAATGCATTGGTCCACAGCGACCTTACATGCGACTCTGGCCAATGCGTGAACATGCAAGCATGCTGCAGCTCCAACGTTCTAGCCGGAGCAGGATATCAAATGTAGGGAGTCGAAGCGAAATACATGGTCTCCTTGATGATGTCTAAACCAGTGGCGTAAAGCGAATTCTGAGATAAAAATGTGTTGGACTATGAGTTGAGCTGATGATCGGTGGGTGCTGAATGCTTGAGATTATGCGTAGAATTGATGGCAGGCAGGTATGGTGCTGAATGCTTGAGGGCGCTGCGTTGTTTAGTTTTCGAATTATTGGAAAAACTACAGGGGGCATTAAGCTCCCCCAGTCATTGCCTGAGGTACAAAAATGTGTACTATCATGTCACCATTATAAAGGGAACGTCTTGACTCTCCATCTAAAGTAACCATGGAAAAAACTGTTTTTCAAGCTTGCTCAAATTTTGCCAAGATGTATGTTTTGGTTTGGATAATATTTCGTAAGTTGAAAAAATTGGTCCTCGGTACTGAAGACCTTGGTACGCCATTGGAGAACATCGCATCAAAAATGTCTCATCAACAGCGCGCTCTCAGAAAGCAGAAATGATTTTCCACACCTTGCTCACGTTTTTATGAGTGGCTGTGAAGTGATACAAATGGCTTGGTATGCTACAGGCGCACCAATTCGGCATGTCCGTTGTGATTATAAGCTGGTTATAGGGCTGATGCAGGATGACATTAATAGGCCTCGATTAATGTTCAACTTTAAGGGATCCTAGATAATAAGTTTTGTAGACTATCGAGTCTGGTGCAACTCTGGGATCCTTGGAAATCAATGGTGATCTGTGAATTTTGGAAATCGTCGCTGAGTCCTCGCCGTTGTGGAGATCTTTGGATACATATTGTTTTGGTCTACAAGACTATGCAAGGTTTGCATATCAGCTCCGTGCCAAATATCACAACATATTTCTCGGATGGCTAGCTTGCAGATATGTCCTCGCTTGCTGTGCGGTTGCTTCCGTACCCGATGCACATGCCATTTCCATGTCGGGTTGGGCCTCCTGTGC
Source organism: Ashinkailepas kermadecensis (assembly GCA_034440615.1). Classification (NCBI taxonomy): domain Eukaryota; kingdom Metazoa; phylum Arthropoda; class Thecostraca; family Neolepadidae; genus Ashinkailepas; species Ashinkailepas kermadecensis. Next base: position 81,886 of record JAOTOM010002508.1, read on the forward strand.
CCATGCACTGCATCTGCTGCGTCAGTGGTGACATTTATCGTACTGTCGTGCCACCTTCGCTCGCAGAACGGTGATGTGGGCGGGAGCCGAACCGCTATCATACCCCTTCGCTCGCAGAGCAGTGATGTGAGTGGGAGCCGCTGTCGTACCCCTTCGCTTGCAGAGCGGTGATGTGAGCGGGAGCAGCTCCGCTGTCGTACCCCTTCGCTTTTGCCTACATCGTGTGCTACGCCACCTCTGATGCGCCACACCAAAGTGTGCTCGCCGGAGTCCAGTTCTGTCGTGTCTCCGAACCACCTCCCCGCTGATGAACGTTGTCCGTCCTGTTCTGTCGTGTCCAGGAAACACCTCCACGCTGATGGACGTTGTCGATCCCGTTCTGTCGTGTCCGCGAACCACCTCCCCGCTGATGGACGTTGTCCGTCCCGTTCTGTCGTGTCCAGGAAACACCTCCACGCTGATGGACGTTGTCGATCCCGTTCTGTCGTGTCCGCGAACCACCTCCCGGCTGATGTACGTTGCCCGCAAGCCTGCGCTGATACAGCCGTAGTGGGTGGAGTCGGTGCTGTGGTGGCGGCCGGCCGTACCGTCTGTACCCAGCTCTATAATTGGCCAAGGTGGCAATTACTGCCGATGGCCGCCACGGAACAATGGCCGCATCGAGCTGCGCACATTGATCGCCTCCTCCATGCCGAGCCTGGCTGACGACGCTCATGAATAAGCAGCGCGCCGGCCGGTGCCGCCTGCGGTCCGGTGCCGCCTCCGGTCCGGTGCCGCCTCCGGTCCGGTGCCGCCTCCGGTCCGGTGCCGCCTCCGGTCCGGTGCCGCCTCCGGTCCGGTGCCGCCTGCGGTCCGGTGCCGCCTCCGGTCCGGTGCCGCCTCCGGTCCGGTGACGCCTGCGGTCCGGTGCCGCCTCCGGTCCGGTGCCGCCTCCGGTCCGGTGCCGCCTCCGGTCCGGTGCCGCCTCCGGTCCGGTGCCGCCTCCGGTCCGGTGCCGCCTGCGGTCCGGTGCCGCCTGCGGTCCGGTGCCGCCTCCGGTCCGGTGACGCCTCCGGTCCGGTGACGCCTCAAGTTGATCCTCAAGAGCCAGGAACGACTCATTGTTAGGAAAAATATAAACACATATTGTGACGTTTCGGCCATAGGCCATTGTCAAAAAATGCACTCGTTGCGATCGGCGAACAGGTCGAAAATTGGAATTGCCGTAGGCACAAAAACTCGACAAAATCCATTCACCACCTCCACTGCGAGAAAAAAAGTCAAGAAAAAAGACCACATGCACTTACAAACGCCAAAAGGAAAGAAAGAAAAAACCTAACGTACACATGCATAGACATGGACAGCAGGTGAAAGCCGTCGCGACACGAACGCGTGTACATGGCGGCAGAGGGTACGCAGTTGTGACATCAAGGTTATACCGTTTACACACATCAATATGCAATTCATTGGCCTGCCTTTCTCTAAGGGCAGTTCTCTAAGACCCTGCGTACGCGATAATTTTTCAGCTACACGCAAAACATTGGTAAAAGTGATAACCTACGACACATGCCATGACGATTGGTGGGAATTCATACTTGGTTTCAGCTCACAAATAAAAAGTGATTCTAAGATTGTTAAGTTCGCGCCGTCTTTCGCTATGCCTAGGATATCTATATTGAAATGTTTTATTGGTTTCCGGATGGTTCATGTTGAAGTGACGCTCGGCCATGTGTTCGCCTAGGGTAGTGAAGGGACGACGAAGACGTGCATCTCCCAAATGCTCATTAAATCTTTCCCTTACTGGGCGTATCGTTTCCCCAACATAGAGAGCGGACGGACAAGTGATGCACGTCACCTAATAAATCGCATTTTTTACTCGACATCTTTTTTGTTAAAAACATCGGTAAAACTGATAACCTACGATACATGCCATGACGATTGGTGGGAATTCATACTTGGTTTCAGCTCACGAATAAAAAGGGATTTTATGATTTAAAAATGCAGTTTATAAGGTGACGTGCATCACTTGTCCGTCCGCTCTCTTTGCTGGGGAAACGACTCGCCCAGTATGGGAAATATTTCATGAGCATTTTGAAGATGCACGTCTCCGGTGTCCCTTCACTCCCCTAGGCGAACACATGGCCGACCATCACTTCAACATGAACCATCCAGAAACCAATAAAAATTTCAGACTTAAAAATCTTAGAATCCCTATTTATTCGTGAGCTGAAACCAAGTATGAATTCCCACCAATCGTCATGGCATGTATCGTAGGTTATCAGTTTTACCGATGTTTTGCGTGTGGCTGAAACAAAAATTATCGCATGCGCATGGTCTTAGAGAATTTCCCTTAGAGAAAGGCCAATTAATTGCATATTGATGTGTGTAAACGTTATAACCTTGATGTCACAACTGCGTACCCTCTGCCGCCAGGTAGACGCGTTCGTGTCGCGACGGCTTTCACCTGCCGTCCATGTCTATGCATGTGTACGTTAGGTTTTTCTTTCTTTCCTTTTGGCGTTTGTAAGTGCGTGTGGTTTTTTTTTCTTCGTTTTTTTTTATCGCAGTGGAGGTGGTGAATGGATTTTATCGAGTTCTTGTGCCTGCAGCAAGTCCAATTTTCGACCTGTTCGCCGATCGCAACGAGTGCATTGTTTGATAATGGCCTATGGCGAAACATCACAATATATATTTACAATTTTTTCTAACATTGAGTTGTTGCTGGATCTTGAAGATCAACTTAGCTTTTAATATATCCACAATGATTGACCAGGAAATACGGGAATTTCTGAACTATGTACGTAACACTTATAGTGTGGCAGGCTCACTCGCAGTTTGGCAGGCACACTCGTGGTGTGGCAGACACACTCACAGCGTGGCAGGCTCACTCGCAGTATGGCAGGCGCACTGGCAGTTTGGCAGGCACACTCGCAGTGTGGCAGACACACTCACTGCGTGGCAGGCTCACTCGCAGTGTGGCAGGCGCACTGGCAGTGTGGCAGGCGTACCCGCAGTGTGGCAGGCATACTTGCAGCACAGAAGGGGCACTGGCGGCGCAGTCGGTGTTGCGACGCTGTCCGTGCGTGGTTGTGGCTATAGCACACTGATCTATATTGATCCCGGCAATTATCCATACGTTGACGGGCCTTCAGACTAGGCCGTGATGAAGACTGCTCGATTTGTGTGCAGCACCCCGCTGGGACCGAGAGGTGCCGGCCGTGTCATGTGTGGAAGAATGAGGCCAAGGTCGTGTCATTTGTGCCAGATCTAGGTCAATGTCGTGTTACGTTTGCTGGAGTCCTCATCCGCACCTAACTGACACCAGTTGTGGTCACACAATAGGGCTGATATACATATATGTATATACATATGTATATATATAAATATATATATATATATATATATATAATATATATATATATATATATATATATATATATATATATATATATATATATATATATATATATATATATATACCTCACTATAGTGCCGGGTTGGAGCTCATAATAAATTAAGTTCTGTGCCATTTCATTGTGTCACAATCTCCTTCCCGTGAAGGATTGGCAATATGTCTGATGAGCAATTTTCCTGAAGTTTTGGTCGGATTAGGTGCAAAATATATCGTAAAAATTGCGATGTTAGGGAGTCCGAATGCGAATTGACCCCCTTTCTTAGCAAGAGAACATGTGTTTATTTTATGTCTGCTCTGCTGATGGCGAGAACACAACCAAATACGTATATTCGACTCCGTTCTGATGACGATTTTGCTATGCTGATATGACGATTTTGCTATGTTGCTGGTGAGCTAGCGGCAAATTCTAGCGCATGACGTGGGCTAGGTGCAAATCTGAAAGTACGGCTGTGACTATGGCCGGTGAAGACACGCATCTCTGTAATACACTCAGAAAGCAAATAATTGTATGCTTTCCACCAACTCCCGACTTGTTTCCTGAACGTTGTCCAGAATACCCATGGAATTCTCCACATCTGGTCGATACGGGTGGGAGGAGGCGGAAGCCATGGCTGCAGATCCCGGGTGGGTCGGGGACCGAACACCTGGTTTGACAACCGGGTAATGCTAACTTGCCATCTACCCTATTCAATCTGAAAACATGTCCTGCACTTCTGCACACCCTGGTTTGGTGAGTAATATCCAGCCCTGGTGCATAGCATAGCATCCCTAGCATAGCATAGCATCTGTCAGCCTCTGCGGTGCGTGCGCCGCCGTTAACCACCACACCATGCCCTCTCACGTCGTGAGAGGGGATGGTGTGGCGATGGTGCTGTGATTCACTGCCGCCGTTAACCACCACACCATGCCCTCTCACGTCGTGAGAGGGGATGGTGTGGTGATGGTGCTGTGATTCACTGCCGCCGTTAACCACCACACCATGCCCTCTCACGTCGTGAGAGGGGATGGTGTGGCGATGGTGCTGTGATTCACTGCCGCCGTTAACCACCACACCATGCCCTCTCACGTCGTGAGAGGGGATGGTGTGGTGATGGTGCTGTGATTCACTGCCGCCGTTAACCACCACACCATGCCCTCTCACGTCGTGAGAGGGCATGGTGTGGCGATGGTGCTGTGATTCACTGCCGCCGTTAACCACCACACCATGCCCTCTCACGTCGTGAGAGGGGATGGTGTGGCGATGGTGCTGTGATTCACTGCCGCCGTTAACCACCACACCATGCCCTCTCACGTCGTGAGAGGGGATGGTGTGGTGATGGTGCTGTGATTCACTGCCGCCGTTAACCACCACACCATGCCCTCTCACGTCGTGAGGGGATGGGTTCGTTGAGAGGGGATGGTGTGGCGATGGTGCTGTGATTCACTGCCGCCGTTAACCACCACACCATGCCCTCTCACGTCGTGAGAGGGGATGGTGTGGCGATGGTGCTGTGATTCACTGCCGCCGTTAACCACCACACCATCCCTCTCACGTCGTGAGAGGGGATGGTGTGGTGATGGTGCTGTGATTCACTGCCGCCGTTAACCACCACACCATGCCCTCTCACGTCGTGAGAGGGGATGGTGTGGCGATGGTGCTGTGATTCACTGCCGCCGTTAACCACCACACCATGCCCTCTCACGTCGTGAGAGGGGATGGTGTGGCGATGGTGCTGTGATTCACTGCCGCCGTTAACCACCACACCATCCCCTCACGTCGTGAGAGGGGTGTGTGGTGATGGTGCTGGGATTTCCCCCCAAAAACCATCCCTCACGTCGTGAGAGGGGATGGTGTGGCGATGGTGCTGTGATTCACTGCCGCCGTTAACCACCACACCATGCCCTCTCACGTCGTGAGAGGGGATGGTGTGGCGATGGTGCTGTGATTCACTGCGTCGCCGTTAACCACCACACCATGCCCTCTCACGTCGTGAGAGGGGATGGTGTGGCGATGGTGCTGTGATTCACTGCCGCCGTTAACCACCACACCATGCCCTCTCACGTCGTGAGAGGGGATGGTGTGGCGATGGTGCTGTGATTCACTGCCGGTTAACCACCACACCATCCCTCTCACGTCGTGAGAGGGGTGGGGGATGGTGCTGTGATTCACTGCCGCCGTTAACCACCACACCATGCCCTCTCACGTCGTGAGAGGGGATGGTGTGGCGATGGTGCTGTGATTCACTGCCGCCGTTAACCACCACACCATGCCCTCTCACGTCGTGAGAGGGGATGGTGTGGCGATGGTGCTGTGATTCACTGCCGCCGTTAACCACCACACCATGCCCTCTCACGTCGTGAGAGGGGATGGTGTGGCGATGGTGCTGTGATTCACTGCCGCCGTTAACCACCACACCATGCCCTCTCACGTCGTGAGAGGGGATGGTGTGGCGATGGTGCTGTGATTCACTGCCGCCGTTAACCACCACACCATGCCCTCTCACGTCGTGAGAGGGGATGGTGTGGCGATGGTGCTGTGATTCACTGCCGCCGTTAACCACCACACCATGCCCTCTCACGTCGTGAGAGGGGATGGTGTGGTGATGGTGCTGTGATTCACTGCCGCCGTTAACCACCACACCATGCCCTCTCACGTCGTGAGAGGGGATGGTGTGGCGATGGTGCTGTGATTCACTGCCGCCGTTAACCACCACACCATGCCCTCTCACGTCGTGAGAGGGGATGGTGTGGCGATGGTGCTGTGATTCACTCACGTCGCGGCGTCAGACACCCGCTGGCGAGGCGCTGGCCGCCACTACCTACCACGCATCCAGCAGGCTTTGCGGCCCGCGCTCACGTCGCTCACGTCGCGGCGTCAGACACCCGCTGGCGAGGCGCTGGCCGCCACTATCCACCACGCATCCAGCAGGCTTTGCGGCCCGCGCTCACGTCGCTCACGTCGCGGCGTCAGACACCCGCTGGCGAGGCGCTGGCCGCCACAATCTACCACGCATCCAGCAGGCTTTGCGGCCCGCGCTCACGTCGCTCACGTCGCGGCGTCAGACACCCGCTGGCGAGGCGCTGGCCGCCACTATCTACCACGCATCCAGCAGGCTTTGCGGCCCGCGCATGCCGGCTACCTTGTCCCGCTACATCTACCACTGCGTCGTGAGTCGTAGCATTAGACATCTGCTGGTCAGACATCTGGCATCTGCTGGCCATCTGTGTCGCCACTCCTCTAGCACATGGCGACGTCATGGCAGCTCACGCCGGATGGCAGGTACACAAGGTTTTTCCAAGGGGGAACCAGTGTATCATGGGTCAAAATGACGCATGAATTCAAATGATTACGCTAATAGGGTTTCAGATGCTTATTGGCCCCAAGAGCGCTTTCAATAACTGTGTTTCACCAACCTGGAGGCCCTCGACTTACTTGAGTCATAGAATGGGCGCGGCACGGGCCCGTATTCCACCTCTCGGGTACGCATATGTCTGCCGGTTAGAGTATTCCGCTCTCTCCCGAGCAGCAGCGTCGCAGCTGACGTCTGCTGGTTAGACTGTTCCGCTACTCCTCCCAGGGGAGGAGTAGCGACGACACTGCCAGGGCTGGCAGTGGCGTCGCAGCTGCCGCCTGCTGGTTATACTGTTCCGCTCTTCACCCCCCTCCCTGTGGCATCGCAGCTGACGCCTGCTGGTTAGACTGCGCCGCTAAATCGGATGTTAAGAGTGGTATCGAGGCTGACGCCAGATGGCTGGACTGGCGTTCCCTGCAGTGCCGATTTGTCGGAAAAGAAGCCATTAGGGCCGGAAACGGCTGTTCTTTATGACCACCCAGGAAGTCACACAAACAGGAAGCGGCGCGTGCCGTATTGGCCGGTTCACTGAGCCAACTGTGAGGGCATAACTGCCTGGCCGTCGGGCCCGCCCAGACTCAGTTAAGCAAACAATTGTGTACTACGTCAGTGGGCGTGTTTGCTTTTGACTTTGTTCGCTCGGGCGGTAAAACTGAACGACGACCAACTGCGACTGAATGTTTTGGTATTTCTGTGTCACCTCGCTGTGTCACCTCGTTGCACGCCAGTGCAGAAAGGAGCAAAATGGTGAGACTCTTTTGCTATTGACAATATGTACAGTGCTCTTTTGCTCCAGTTGGTTTCTATCAAAAGGGCGAAGAAATAAACGCATTGCTGGAGCGCCTAGATGTGAATTATCAACTGGTTGGAGTTACGGGGACATTCCTTTAGCTTCCATGCTGCGGGAGCGTGATGTTTTATGGAACCAATTTCATACATTTGGGCACACAAATGCTGAACGAGTTGTTTGTGACGCCACGCCAGCCCGACGCACGCCGAATACACCGCCGGGGCGCTGTTCAGCACCCAACCGGCCTCACGGGAATGTGTCGTGAAATGGCGCAGCGGCATCGTCAAATGTGTCGTGAAATGGCGCAGCGGCATCGTCAATGCCGCAGTACACAGCACGGCGGACTGTGTACGGGCGGACGGCACGTACACAGAACAATACAGACTCCCGTACAGACCGTGGCCACCGCGCTCGAGGTGGACGGCACGTACACAGAACAATACAGACTCCGGTACAGACCATGATCACCGCACTCGGGGCGGACGGCACGTACATAGAACAATACAGACTCCCGTACAGACCGTGGCCACCGCGCTCGTGGCGGACGGCACGTACACAGAACAATACAGACTCCCGTACAGACCGTGGCCACCGCGCTCGGGGCGGACGGCACGTACACAGAACAATACAGACTCCCGTACAGACCGTGGCCACCGCGCTCGGGGCGGACGGCACGTACACAGAACAATACAGACTCCCGTACAGACCGTGGCCACCGCGCTCGGGGCGGACGGCACGTACACAGAACAATACAGACTCCCGTACAGACCGTGGCCACCGCGCTCGGGGCGGACGGCACGTACACAGAACAATACAGACTCCCGTGCAGACCGTGGCCACCGCGCTCGAGGTGGACGGCACGTACACAGAACAATACAGACTCCCGTGCAGACCGTGGCCACCGCGCTCGGGGTGGACGGCACGTACACAGAACAATACAGACTCCCGTACAGACCGTGGCCACCGCGCTCGGGGCGGACGGCACGTACACAGAATAATACAGACTCCCGTACAGACCGTGGCCACCGCGCTCGGGGCGGACGGCACGTACACAGAACAATACAGACTCCCGTACAGACCGTGGCCACCACGCCCGGGGGGACGGCACGTACACAGAACAATGCAGACTCCCGTACAGACCGTGGCCACCGCGCTCGGGGTGGACGGCACGTACACAGAACAATGCAGACTCCCGTACAGACCGTGGCCACCGCGCTCGTGGCGGACGGCACGTACACAGAACAATACAGACTCCCGTACAGACCGTGGCCATCGCGCTCGTGGCGGACGGCACGTACACAGAACAATACAGACTCCCGTACAGACCGTGGCCATCGCGCTCGTGGCGGACGGCACGTACACAGAACAATACAGACTCCCGTGCAGACCGTGGCCACCGCGCTCGGGGCGAACGGTACAGTAAACACGACAGTACAGACTGCCGTACAGACCATGACCACCCGGACACTTGTTGACGCGTCTCACTGTACTGCGCAGGTCCGTCTCTCCGGGCAGCGTGGTGTCCACCGATACCCTGAGCGTGGTTGGCAGCACCTACGGCAGCACGTACGGCAGCGCCAGCGGGCAGACCAGCATCACGGACTGCCGGCCGACATCGCCGTCACCGTCCCTGGCCAGCGAGAAAACCGTCACAGAACACGACTTGCAGGTCAGTGCTCCCTTCCTCATTCAGTATCGCCGCCCTGGTCGGTGCATTCATTGTCAGCCTGGTTGCTCGGTTCCTCCCGCACTACCCTGGTCTGCTCCAGACTGGCTCCTCAGTCCCTCCTCCATCATCCTGGTCTGCTCGGAACCTTCCCTACGAGCCCGGTCATCTCGCCGTCAGCCGGTTCAGAGCGTCGGTAGCTCAGTGGTTAAGCTGAGCGTCTGGCTGCCAGAGGTACAGGGTTCGACTCATCGCGGTGCCCGCCTTCCTGCCGGGGTGGTCGATTTGTCCTCAGCTGCTGATTGCGTCGTAAGGTCACAGCCACCCTGTCAGCCAGATCAGCCCCGTATGTATGTATGCCTTCATTTCCCATCAATTCCAAGATTGTTCCCATGGGCGACGCCACGGATTTTGGGTACAGGCGACGAGAGGGCTCTGGTGGGTTTTGTTTAAAGCAACGCCATAGGCGTAATGCTAAATGTCACTGACCTTGGGGGTGGGGGGACTCGTGCCCCATCCTCTGCCGTGACGACACCCATGGCTGTTTCATTATTTTCGGCCTAGAAGATCATGGCATAATGTGGTGGCGAATATGACGAAGTAATGAAAAACGGCTGTATTTCACGTTGAAGTCAACCCATACCGTCACGCATAACCAATAACATATACATAGCACACGTGAACAGGGATCACGTCACTTAACTCGGTCCTTAGGCAATTCCCTTCCCCCCGCCTTTTTCAGTTCAGTCTTGGTCAGCAAGCTGATCCCCGCTGTTTGCTCCCCTTTGTAGCTCGCTTTCTTACGATTCGGTGGTCCTCTGGCAATAATTATTATTCAATGGACAATGAGACATGAATTAGCCAGACGCACGCTTGTGTGCCTTGATGGCTTTGCAAGTTCATGCTAAAGGAATATTTGTTGCATAATATGAAATTTCTGAATTATAAATAAAATACAAATGAAGGATGCGTGGAATAGATACAGACCCCATCTTCACATGAGAGGTTGCTAGCGGTTGCCTGGTTCAGTAAGCACATCACTGTGGCTCCTCGCTACTTATTTATCTTGCATATATTGCGCACAAATTTTTGTATGTCGAACTCTTGTCGTTTATGAGATGGAAGTAATCAGACAAAGATGTGTATGATTTATGAACTGTGAATGCCCGCGAATGTATATAATTCACCACCGTCCACGGAGCACAGTCCTGCTCGCTGTTATGTCGCTATGCTATGTTCGTGCAAGTACTGCGATGCTGTAATCTGCCTCGGATGATGGTGTTGTTCGCAGTCAACCCCGTTGACATTGTCAGACGGCCATAATGCCCCTACAATCTAAACAGAGCGTGACCCACGCTCTGCAATTCCCCGGCCAATCTTCCTCGCAGCTACAACACCGGTCTTGTTTTATCCAGCTGTCATCTCAATTTCAGGACAAGCATGAAAGGGAGGAGGAGGAGAGGAAAAAGCGCCTTCAGCTCTACGTGTTTGTCCTTCGCTGCATATCGTACCCGTTCAACGCCAAGCAGCCCAACGACCTGACCAAACGCTATCAGAAGGTCACCAAGCAGCAGCTGGAAGTGATCCAGGGTCGGTTTCAGGTCGGTGCGGCATGCTTGGTTCCGGTGTGGGCTGTAACTCGCTGAATAGAAGGCGGAGCCTTTGGTGGCAGCCAGGCGAGCCGGCGCCGTCTTCGCCCCCGTCTGTGCCGGGCAATATAACGGCGCTGCGACCGACGAGGGATTCTCATTAGCGTGGGCAAAGGTCAACTGGGGCCGCGTGGGCGTGTGCACCGACCCAGATGTGTTCATCGTCGGCACCACCAGCCTGGCCCGGTGCCCGCCCCAGGCGGCAACATTTTCACAACTAACACGTAAACGAGGTGGTGCTAGCGGGCCCCAACTTTTTTTCACACACCTGCGGTCATTTATTGTGAAACCTTTGGTGTGAAACTTGCTGTCAGGTCAGGTCAGCTTACTGACCTGTAATGATTCTTCGACACCTGCACCTGTAGGTTTCGGCAGAGTTCGGCACTCTTCAAGTTGGGATCAAAATAAGTGGCAAACGATGCATGACACCCTTATGAAATACACATCACCGTGCTGCTCATTCGATTGTAAGTTCATTAAGGTGCGGCATGATCTGATGGCCTTTACGTACTCCTGTGCAGGTCAGGTCAAGTCACGCACGGTCAATATTGAGTTTTGGGGATTCCAAGCGCATAATGTCGGGCCCTTGAAGGCCCTGTTCGCTTTGGCAGCCCGGAGTGGCGTTGTCGGGTCACCCGAATGCGTCTCTCATGGCCGGTTGCACACGTCGTGTGTGCACTACATTGCCGGCGGCGTCTCGTGCAGCCGTCCGCTCGGCCGGCAATGATCAGATCCCCGCTGAGCTTCAGCCGCGGTCAGACCGCAGCTCGTCGGCCCATGGCTCATATCATTATCCGGCGCCGTCGGACGCTGATCCAGCCCGTCTGTGCCTTCCGAGGGAAATTGCTCATCAGGCGAACACATCGGCCTGGCGCAGGGTTGCGGACACCGCGGGAAGGTAAACCCGCCGATTGGCGGAGAGCGGCGCAACGGGTCTCCCCTTCCTAAAGGGAATGGACCGACTTTCTTCCTTGGGTAATCTAGCTGGGAACGGGTGTATTCGACATGGTCAGTCCTAAAACGAAAGCAAGAAAATTGAATAGCGATATTCGGGCCGAAACATACCTGTCATTTGCATCTTAGCCGACAATGAGAGAGATCATGTTAGATAAACGTACTGACCTCATCTTAAATCCCTTGAAATGGTTCTAAAAAGGTAGGTTTTGTTTTCTTTCGCATTTTTTCTCAAGAACTAGCATGAATGAATGTTCATCATGGTAAAAATGGCCAGGGAAGAGTAGGTTGAATCGGATCAGGGAGAACAGCAACATTCTGCATCAGATGGCATTGTGTATAATAATATACATGCTATTTTACCTGACCCGATGTCATTGACAGGTGACATACTGTGTGTTTTGATATTTGAAACTAGAATGCCTATTGCATGTTCTTTATCATTTTCTGCATGAAAACTTACCACCAATTCAGTTGTCCACATTCAATGAGACAAAGTAACGCGGAAAGGTTCCCACCTCAGGTCATTTACCTTCACATTGACCAGGCACAACGGAACGTCTCGCGGCGTGGTGGGGGCGCTGTCCTTTCGGAAGTTAGGCAATGTGTTTGTAGCTTCTGACAAATATCTTGTTCAGGCAATATCAATGATCAGTGTGGGGGGCTGGAAGAAGCCAACTCACCTCATAGTAGGGTCAGAATAGAAGTAACCAGGCTCGCCGCCACTGTGGTCTCAGAGAGATAAGCCTGCACCTGCCAGCTTTCAATAGGACAATTGGGGAACATTTATAAAGGCAATTTCCACGCATCCCACTGCCCTGCAGTTGTCATAATGGTCACAATTATGATCGTCTCTGCGGCTTATAAAATACATGTGTTTCTTAATGTTCGCATTAACCCGTGCAAAATCGACTGGAGTGGGGTTGATGCAACCTCTCAACCTGGGGTTTTCGCAGCATGTATGAAATACGGCCTGTACAAATGTGGTGCAGCTTTTCGTACCTGCTGAGGCATTCATGGAGCGTCTTTCTTGATACCATTGTTTTGTTTTTAACTTATGTAGTGTTGTAGTAATGGTGCTTTCTTGAATAATTATATACCGAGCATTTCGAGCCCGCTCGTGTGGTGTCGAAGGCACGTACGCAAAGTTCATCCAACATATTACAGAAATGGCTAGATGCAACGCCATGCAACGCTATAAGGAGCTACTGACATTCATTGCAGAACTATTGGTGTAAAGCTTGTTGTCAGTTCCTGTCAGACCACTGACCTGGAGCAATATTTCGTGAACATACCTCGGTGAAGTTCTACAGATTTCGATCTGTTTTTCTTCACGTTCGGATCCAGACAGAGGACAAACTATGCAAACTATTCTTATGAAATGCATATCGCTGTGTCCCACATTCAGTTCGAAGTTCAGCGAGGTGTCGCATGACTGCATGGCATTCACGCGCTCCTATGCAGGTGAGGTCAAATCACGCAGGGAAAAATGAGGGCTTTGGGGAGGCTCAAGAGCATTTGCGGCCCTGTGGGATAAACTTTGAATGCCGAATCAGATATCAGCGCCCACAATCACCCTAAAACAGTTCTGGCCCACTTTGATCCCATGTGCTCGTGTTGAACTCCGGCCAGCAAAAAAAAACAGTTCACCAAAGGTGGCTTAAACTGTTCGTAGGGTAATTTTAGGTGCTGAATTATAATTCAGCGCTCATTTGTTTGGCACTCTCGGGCCAAACATGCGCTTGGGACCCAAACAACAAAGCCTCATATTGACCGTGCGTGACTTGACCTGGCCTGCACAGTAGCACGTAAAGGCTATCAGAGCATGCCGCACCTCAATGAACTTACAATCGAATGAGAAGCATGTTGATGTGTATCTCATGATGGTCTCATGCATCGTTCGTCATTTATTTTTATCCCAACTTGAAAAGTGCCAAAACCCGCCAAAACCTACAGGTACAGGTTCCGAAGAGCCATCACAGGTCAGTAATCTGACCTGACCTAACAGCAAGTTTCACACCAAAGGTTCCACAAAAATGACCGCAGATGTATCACTGTATTTGGAGCAGCCGTAGCAGTTATGCGCTGGATATATTCACTACAGGGTTTCCCGATATCTTTTGATACTAACCACTTGTGATCTGTTATTTCTTGACTTATAGGTAAGAGGCCAGGTTAGGTCAAAGGTTGACGAAATTTTAATTATTCAGTGTTGGCGCGCGCATTAACCATATAATTACTTCTGACCTCACGAAGGCCATATGACGTCGGTCATTGATCTAGGATAACCTTGGAAAGATCAATGGCATTTATTTGAGCTGTCTGTCGCCCTACCATATCCATCATCGATGGCTTTGGGGCATTAAGCTAGAATAATTGTCGATAACTCGCGAGTAGGATTGAAAACTACCCTCGATTATCCCTCCTATTTCGTCATCGATCATGCCACGGTCTGACACGATATCTTCAAGTTTGCACACCATAAGGTCTGCAAAGGATGCGTCGTACCCTACGCGAGGCTCCGCCAGAATTTCGATGATTTCTGGGAACATCGATCTAAAAACAATTTCGGTCCACGAGTCCCTTGATGCCACTCATGGATTGAGGGCATGGTCAATAGGTATGCCGAGCCCGCCCTTCCCGCTTGGGAGAGACAATGGCTGATATAACCTCTTCCCTCTCCCTCCTTCCGTCTCTTTCTCTTTCGACACAATGCTGCCATCAGAAATCTTCCCTACGCGACGATTTAATGATCAGTCAAGTGGCGTATTCAACAAATTAGCGGGGGGGGGGGCTAGATAATTCCAAGGGCACCGATCCCGTACGAGAGATGGGAGGCGTGCCAGATCAGTTCAAAAGGCACCGGGTGGCCAAACCACAGGAGTATCGATCTCGAGAGATCCAACATTGACTAGAAGGGCGTTTATCTCATCACAGGACGACAGCCTGACCTTCGGTGCTCCGTCGACGTCTACCTTCTGGGCAATAACACGACTTCGGCAATAAGCGCACTATTAGTCCAAGACATGAACTCCATTATCATACAGTGGGAGCGGTGCCTTGGGTAGCATGTTAACTAGGTGGGCAAGTATCCACCAAATCGAATCAGCTGGTCACCAAATCGGTCGAGTTTATCCACCCAGTTAAAGTTTGCTAAGTACTAAGAAAAACGGACGACATCCGGACGAATATATATCTATATATATATATATATATATATATATATATATATATATATATATATATATATTTAGATATGCGTCCGGAACGCTCAGGCTCCTATCTCGCCAGTACAGGCGGTTTTCCCGACAGCTGTGCGCCTTGAGAATGTTGGTGCCTTCCTGGGCACCGCTTCCTGGGCACCGCTTCCTGGGCACCGCTTCCTGGGCACCGCTTCCTGGGCACCGCTTCCTGGGCACCTTTGTGGCACCGCTCTTCGTAATATGCGGGCCATCATTGGCTACATATGCTCCTCTCCTGACAGGACAGGCATCCCTCTGGCTAGTTGGGTGCTTTGGGAATGCTGCCCCCCCCCCCTGCGTCATTCGGCGTTCTCTTCGCAGACAGGCGCTTTGTTGGGCCAGGTGATGACTGTGTTGACAACAAAGGCGGCGTTTCGGATAGTTAGCACCCATAGTGCAAACTTAGGCACCCTCCTGGGGCACTCCAGCGCCTCGCTTGACATTACTAGTACAAACACCTTTATGGGCGCCGCTCAAGAATATCGGAGCCCTTCTGGGCCAGGCGAGTGTCCCTCCTGATGATATAGACACACGGAGGCAATAACTGGCTCAGCATGGCCAAAATGGAGTTGGGGAAGTTGGGCGCCCCTCTCGAAGGCAGAGCCGCCTTTGTGGACAAGGTGGGCGTTTTACCTGGCAACATAGGCGCCCTGTTTTTGGAAATATGTGGCAAAACGAAATCGTATTCTTGATGCAGGAAAGCTGTAGATGACTGTCCAACGATAACCAAAAGGGCATGTCGTCTGGCATACACGATACAACTTTGTCAGATAGTTTCCTCCAGGCAATTCACTCGTTCAGATCGAGGAAACGGCTGCCTAATTTACCATTCACGAAAAACAAAGCAATTATTTCCAATTTATGGCTCCAATGGCTAAACCTTTAGGACCTTAAATCATGTTAGTAAAGTAGACAAAACATAAAATTAGAATTAACTGTCAGAAACAAGGGCAGGTAAAGGAATTCGAATGCAGCTGGGCACTCGTATGGTCGGCCGGAACCATTTCCCCGCGGCAAGCGTCACTAATTGAGAAAAATAAATGGCTGAACTCGGATCTTAGACCTCACCAAGAGGCCCATATTCTTCAGCGAGGTGGTTTTGGCTGAAAAGAAACGAAGAGGAGAGACTGCGATCGACCATTCCTGGGCAACGCCGTTCTGGTGGATGTACCATCGGTGTATCCGTCAAAACGGCGTAGATTCCCCCGTGGATTCCACCTTCTGGATTCCAGGCCATGTAGGACATTTTCATCCGGGACACGACGGCAACAAAATGTGCGAAAAAGACGTTCGTCGGGATTTGTGAATGTAGCCTTAAAATTATTACATCTTTCAGTGACGGGGAAATTTCCTTTCCCAGTCAACATGTCCAAATAGGCTCTGCTGGATCCTCCACTCGGACCAAGTGGTCCGAATAAGGGCATCACAACTTCAGCTTCAAATACTGCAAGCAATATCAAGCTTAGTGGTCTTCTAGCAGTGATGCTGTGCACACCATGCTCTGCACTGGGACAATAACTTCCCTTAAATCATTTGACGTGCTAAAGAAATTATCAGACAAATTTTAGGCTGTGTTCTAGCTGTATCTACGTAATCTACTTGTCCGGATACATCGCTGAACTTCAAATGTACATTCTTTTAATCGATTGGTCGATTAAATCACATAAACAAATCGATCGCATCGATGTGTCGATCGAATCAACTCAATAAATTCCATCGAATCGATCAGTCGCGGGTGAACTCAGCAATCTCGCGTGTTGCGGGATTCGAAACCACCGGTTTTGCGATCAAGAGGTGAGAGCCCTACCGACTTAGCTACCGCAACTCCGTACTTGCAGTAACGCTGCACTCCGTCTAGCATGCTTGCCGAATACAGCAGTCCGAATATTGCCAACATTCTGACGGCTCTGCTGCTCAAATGCACTGTCCGGCCACACCGTGACGGGTGACCCCACACACCTGGAGTAAACTGTGCCGTCTGACAACCGACACGGTCCGTGATGTCGGCACGGCACAGCCGGCGGTCAGCTGTGTCCGGCCACACCGTGACGGGTGACCCCACACACCTGGAGTAAACTGTGCCGTCTGACAACCGACACGGTCCGTGATGTCGGCACGGCACAGCCGGCGGTCAGCTGTGTCCGGTCACACTGTACCTGGTGCCCCCACACACCTGGAGTAAACTGTGCCGTCTGACAACCGACACGGTCCGTGATGTCGGCACGGCACAGCCGGCGGTCAGCTGTGTCCGGCCACACCGTGACGGGTGACCCCACACACCTGGAGTAAACTGTGCCGTCTGACAACCGACACGGTCCGTGATGTCGACACGGCACAGCCGGCGGTCAGCTGTGTCCGGTCACACTGTACCTGGTGCCCCCACACACCTGGAGTAAACTGTGCCGTCTGACAACCGACACGGTCCGTGATGTCGGCACGGCACAGCCGGCGGTCAGCTGTGTCCGGTCACACTGTGACCGGGTGACCCCACACACCTGGAGTAAACTGTGCCGTCTGACAACCGACACGGTCCGTGATGTCGGCACGGCACAGCCGGCGGTCAGCTGTGTCCGGTCACACCGTGACGGGTGACCCCACACACCTGGAGTAAACTGTGCCGTCTGACAACCGACACGGTCCGTGATGTCGGCACGGCACAGCCGGCGGTCAGCTGTGTCCCGTCACACCCCACCTCCCCCCACAGCCTGGAGTAAACTGTGCCGTCGACAACCGACACGGTCTGATGTCGGCACGCGGGCGGTCAGCTGTGTCCGGCCACACCGTGACGGGTGCCCCACACACCTGGAGTAAACTGTGCCGTCTGACAACCGACACGGTCCGTGATGTCGGCACGGCACAGCCGGCGGTCAGCTGTGTCCGGTCACACCGTGACGGGTGACCCCACACACCTGGAGTAAACTGTGCCGTCTGACAACCGACACGGTCCGTGATGTCGGCACGGCACAGCCGGCGGTCAGCTGTGTCCGGCCACACCGTGACGGGTGACCCCACACACCTGGAGTAAACTGTGCCGTCTGACAACCGACACGGTCCGTGATGTCGGCACGGCACAGCCGGCGGTCAGCTGTGTCCGGTCACACTGTACCGTGACGGGTGCCCCCACACACCTGGAGTAAACTGTGCCGTCTGACAACCGACACGGTCCGTGATGTCGGCACGGCACAGCCGGCGGTCAGCTGTGTCCGGTCACACTGTACCTGGTGCCCCCACACACCTGGAGTAAACTGTGCCGTCTGACAACCGACACGGTCCGTGATGTCGGCACGGCACAGCCGGCGGTCAGCTGTGTCCGGCCACACCGTGACGGGTGACCCCACACACCTGGAGTAAACTGTGCCGTCTGACAACCGACACGGTCCGTGATGTCGGCACGGCACAGCCGGCGGTCAGCTGTGTCCGGTCACACTGTACCTGGTGCCCCCACACACCTGGAGTAAACTGTGCCGTCTGACAACCGACACGGTCCGTGATGTCGGCACGGCACAGCCGGCGGTCAGCTGTGTCCGGCCACACCGTGACGGGTGACCCCACACACCTGGAGTAAACTGTGCCGTCTGACAACCGACACGGTCCGTGATGTCGGCACGGCACAGCCGGCGGTCAGCTGTGTCCGGTCACACTGTACCTGGTGCCCCCACACACCTGGAGTAAACTGTGCCGTCTGACAACCGACACGGTCCGTGATGTCGGCACGGCACAGCCGGCGGTCAGCTGTGTCCGGCCACCACCGCCCACACACCTGGAGTAAACTGTGCCGTCTGACAACCGACACGGTCCGTGATGTCGGCACGGCACAGCCGGCGGTCAGCTGTGTCCGGCCACACCGTGACGGGTGACCCCACACACCTGGAGTAAACTGTGCCGTCTGACAACCGACACGGTATACGACGTTGGACGCGACATGGGGCAACAATATAAGCTCAAGCGGCCGCCTCCCTCACCTGGCGTCGATTGACCTACGTCGAATGGTCGGTGTTGGGGGACTTCACGGGCGTTCTCTCGTTGACTTACGTTGACTGGTCGGTGCTGGGGGGACTTCACGGGCGTACTCTGGTTGACCTACGTTGACTGGTCGGTGTCGGAGGATTTCACGGACGGTCTGCGGTTGACCTACGTTGACTGGTCGGTGTCGGGGGACTTCACGGGCAGTCTCTGGTTGACTTACGTTGACTGGTCGGTATCGGGGGACTTCACGGACGGTCTGCGGTTAACCTACGTTGACTGGTCGGTGTCGGGGGGGGGGGGCTTTACGGGCGGTCTGCAGTTTATTTGTGTCCAGTCTTTACGGGCTTTTGACGGGTCCCTACCGGATATCTGAAAGGTCCTCACCGGAGTTTCTGTTTTACGTGCATTTGGCTGGTCGGTTTCCAGTTTTGTTGGGTTGGGCACTTCGGCCTGTTCAGGCCATTTCGTGCCGTGAGTAGAATGAGTGAAAATTTATGTTATGACAGTCAGTTTATAACTCTTGGAGCAAGTTGGTTTTTCGGAGAAAAAAGAAAAGTAATTGATGGGGGAAGGGTGCTGATCTCCTAATAGTGTGGGTAAAGAAAAGGGGATGTTGTGTGTAGGCAGTAGTTGGTAAGTGTTTTTCTATGGTCATGGTAACGTTGACAATGTAGGAGAATATGTGAAACTGTAAGATGAGTGTTTCATGATGGGCATGAAGGTCGTGGTGAAGCAGTGTAAATATATCGATGGGTGATAAAAGTGTGACCTATGCGGAGCCGTGATATAACTTTTTCTTCTTGTCTGTTTTTTATATGATGTGGTCCAGTTTTCGATGACAGGTTTGATGAGACGTAATTGTGTGTAAGTTTGTGGTTTTAGTCCATTGTTGGTTCCAAACATGTCGAATGTTCTGTCGTATTGTTGATTTGATGGCGTCAAAATGTGGTGGGATTTCTGTGATGTGTGGTAATTGTAATGATTGTTTTGCGAAATGATCTGCTTCCTCGTTTCCTGGGATGCCACAGCGACTGGGCACCAACAGGAAACGGACCTTCATGCCCATCAGATGAAGTGTTTCAAGTGTGTCATAAATGGAAATATGGCAATGGTGCGAAAAGGAAAGTGAAGAAAGAGATTGAAGAACAGATTTTGAGTCGGAACAAATGACGACATGGCGCATGGGGTGACAAATTGAACGGTTGCAAACATAGCGAAGGGCAGTGAGAATGGCGTGCAATTCGGCGATGAAACGGAGGTCCCGACTGGTAAGCGATGCTGTTTTGTGTATGTACCGGAAACAATGGCATTTCCTGTGCAATTTGCGTTTTTGGATCCGTCGGTGAAAACAAAAGAAACATGGCGATAACGAGAACGAAACTGGTGGAATGTTTGTTTGGCGTATTCTGGACAAAGTTGTGATTTTGGAGTGGTGGTGAAATATAAAATATGTCTTTCGGTCATCTGCCACGGTGGTGTAGTTGGTGCAGAGAGAGAGCAGTAATATGTGGAATGTTGTATTGGAGTTGTGTGGAAAATGTTTTAATGCGTGAAGCTATGGTAAGGCCGGTTCGCTTTTTGGCGGGACCTAAATATTCGTGGTGTAGATTTGGGAGAATTTGTAAAGATGCGTGTGTGGGGTGGTGTTCTCTAAATTGATTTTTGCGGTATACCTGAGTGTTTGTTCAATTCTTCGGAGAGCTAATGGTGGAATTCCTGATTCGATTTGTAAAGAAGTAATGGGAGACGTGGTCATTGCACCGAGTGCTATGCGAATAAATTTATTTTGTAAGGTGTCCAAAAGTTTCAAAGCGGAGGTAGCCACTTGCGTAAACTACGGAGCCATATTCTCTGATGGGAAGAACCTAGGATTTGTATAATTGTAATAGCGTGTGACGATCGGATCCGAATGATGAAGACGTAATACAGCGAAATAAATTGAGTTTGTGAAAACATTTGGTCTGGATGTGTTTGACGTGCCGGTGCATGGAAAGCTTGCGATCGAAAATAACACCAAGAAATTTGAACGAATTTACAAAATGTATGTCAGTGTTTCCGAGGTGAAGTGGTGTTTCTGGATTTGGGCACGGAGTTGATTTGCTGAATATCATTGTGGCAGATTTTGGAGCTGAAAATGTGAAACCGTATTTGATGGACCATTGGTGTATCCGGTCAAATGCGTTTTGGAGTATATATAAGCCATGTGTTTCATTTTTGTCTGTGCACCAAATTGCGCTGTCATCTGTAAAAAGGGAGTATGATATCTGAGGTGGCATGTCGGTGAAAATATCGTTTATGATGATGTTGAATAATACTGGTGATAAACAGCTTCCCTGTGGTAATCCGTTTTTCATGAAATGTAACTCGGAAATCGCTGACCTGTACCGGAGATGAAAATGACGGGAACCAGACAAGAATCCTATCAAATAATGAGCTAAATTTCCTTTCACGCCGAAGTGAAGAAGTTTGGAAATTAATGCCGGTTTGTATACCATATCATACGCTTTGGTAATGTCTAAAAATACTGCGATGGTTTGTTCATGTTTTTTTATAACCAAGGCGAATGTCAATTTCTAATCGAATGAGATGATCTATTGTACTGTGGCCGTGACGAAAGCCGCATTGAATTGGAGATAAAAGATAATTTGTTTCCAAGTACCAGGTCAGTCTTTTTACAATCATACGTTCGAAAAGTTTTCCTAGACAACTGGTGAGAGCGATGGATCGAAAATTGTTGGGGTTGCTGTGGTTTCTGCCGGGCTTTGGTATAGGAATGATGAGGGATTCCTTCCATGATTCGGGGAAAGTATGGCCAGACCATAATGCATTAAATGTTTGTAAGATGCAATGTTTTGTGTCGTTGGATAAATGTCTGAAAAAGGAATAATGTAAATTGTCGGGACCTACAGAACTATTACCGGCGGAGGAAATTGCAGTATCCAGTTCTGAAACTTGAAAAAGGGATATTGTATGTTTCAGTGTTGTCCGAATCGAATTGTGCCAAATCGGTGCGAAATGTGTGTTGTGCATTTTGTAAAAATTCCGGTCTGTAGTTGTTGTAAGAGCTATTGTGAGCCATGGTGTCCGCTATTGTATTTACTATTGTTTGTGGGTCTGTAATTGTGGTGTTTCGAATTTTGAGGGCCGGGAGTGATTTAAATGGAGTGCGTCCGGATAATCGGCGGATTAACTGCCAGATTTTGCTTAAAGGTGTTTGAGAGGTGAGTTGCTGTAAATATAATGACCATGAACGGCGACGAGCTTCGCGAATGATGCGGTGTGTCTTCGCACGTTCATAATTACGGTTGACTAAATTTTGTCGGTCAGGATGGCGTAAATATTTTATAAATGCTCTCTTTCTTGCGGCTATTGCTCGGGAAACTTCTATCGACCACCAGGGGACTGGTGTTCTTTTTTGTGAAAGGTTTTGTTAGTGGAATAGCGGTGGAAGCTGCTTCGAAAAGTGTTTTGGTAACTTGGTTGATGTTTTCGACGGGAGAAATGTTGGGGTTGTATTGTATATGTGAAAGTTCCTGAAAAGTTGTCCAATCGGCCTTCGAAATTTTCCAGCGGGGGATAAAACTGGGTGTGGTATCGGCAGTTGTTGAAATGGTCAGTATTAATTTAATGGGGTAGTGATCGCTATCATGAATGTCCGTGTCTATTGCCCAATGAAAATCCTTGGCCAGGGCTGGAGAACAAATTGTTAAATCAATGGCAGTTTCTGTATTGTGACCGAGGTGGAAAAATGTTGGCTCACCGGTGTTGAGTAATACTAAATTGTGTCTGTCTAAGATGTGTTCAACTATGCGTCCGCGGGTGTCTGGAAGTGTGCGTGTTCTATCCCACGCTGGGCTATGAGCGTTCAAATCGCCAAGTAAAATGAAAGGGTTTTTGAAATGTGTGATGAGGTTTTCTAATGGTGTCAAAATGTTTGTGTTGTCTGTGTGTGGTGGAATATATAGCGAACATACATCTATATTCCTACCATGAAAACGCAATGTACAAGCTACGGCTTGTAAAGGCGAATTAAGTGTAATTTGTGTATGTGTATAATCATTATTGATGTAAAGTGCTGTACCGCCGCTGCGGTGTGGTCCATTGACCTCGTCGTGACGGTATAGCGAATAATTAGAAAGATTGAAATTATATGTATCGGTGGGTAAGAACCAGGTTTCCTAAAGTGCGATGAGAATAGGTGTGAGTATACTGAAAACAAACTTTCATTTCGGCCCATTTGGATATTAAGCTACGGAAATTCCATTGTAAAAATGCAGACATTGGGAGAAGAAATATTATTGTTTGTGTGCACCTTTCGTTGCGTGCCTGATCCATGCGTGGAGGTCAGGCGGGCGTGTAGATTGAGGTCGGACGGCTGCACCCGAGCCGTCCGGCTGGTCGGTGACCTTGGCGGCCGGCTCACGGCGGCCGGCCACTGCCGCGGGGGATGCCCGCCGGCTGGGAGTCGGTCGGGTCACGTGGTCACCGGCCGGCACCGGGCGTACCGGGCTCGGTCGGCGGGCCACGGAAGTGGCTCGCATTTCCCCGGCAGCCGAATGGCTGCGGGGTCTGGCATTCCTTGCAGAATTTGTTGGCGTTTGTTTGGTCGGAATGGTCTGTGTGTTTTGAGCCAGGGTGGTTTGTGTAGGTGTGGTGAGTGGTGCAAGTTTTTTGAGTGGAGCTAAACCGGGAATCATGTCAGTTTGGATCGAGGTAGTAGTAGTGTTGACGCGACGTGTGTGAAGAGCAACGG